>CM029270.1:22809882-22864899 GCA_016920895.1 Vaccinium myrtillus
TGTTGTTTGACAATCAAAGATCGTTTAGGAAATGATTTTGATGGATGAATGTACCTCATTTTAGGGACGGCATTTCGTGACAATGGATAATGTCACGCGATACCTACTCAAGAGGCTCAAGCTTTGCTAAAAAATCTCCTTTTGGACTCAAGGAAAAGCTACAGAGCTTTCCTCAAGTCATATGGAAATCCCCCTCAGAAGATTATTGCTTCGATTGAACATGGATTTTATACCTTGAAATGAACCGAATGGATCAAATTGGGACTTATAGCTTTCTGGATTTGTGAAGAAAAGTTTTCACGTAGTTTGGGGAACTGTGGATGAATGTGAGTATGGTAATGGGGCTTTGGAAGAGAAGTAGTTTCACTGAAAATTTTCGGTTGGTTTTTGTGTGAGTCCTCTCAAGTTTTTTAAACCGTTTGATGGTGGTCGAGTTAAATAAGAGAGGGGTGACGTACGTTTCTAACATGAGTGAGATTCGTACGCAAAAAAAGTGGGCTACGTCGTAGGCTTTGCCGTGTTACGCGAATGAACTTAGCTTCTGGGCAACCCGAGAATCTTGTTGATGGGACAATGATGTCGTACGGTGTCGATAGTGTACCGTACGGTGCACATAACAACACCGCACAGTGTAAATGGAATTTTAAGCCGTACGTTTGGGGGAATGAGGCTGTACGGTTCAAGTGGGTTTGAGATTTTGGTTTTCTTAATCCGTTTGATTGTTCCGAGGTACATTTTGCGTGCTCTTTTCATCATCGGGGATGCACAAGTCATCAAAATTGGGGTGTTTACAATTCATTCAAGGTGTTTATGAAAATATCATGTTTGGAGGAGTGGGGAAGAGGGTTTGTTGGGATCAAAATGAACGAACATGATATTTTCCTCTATACATACGTCTTCTCTTGCCACGTGAATGTCACGTGTATCTATTTCCCTTCAAAACGAGTGGTAATTCCCTCCAAAGGCGCCATGTAAGCATTTTCCGTTAGGAAATTGATGGAAAGTAACAACGTGGGTGTAATTGATTAAAATGTGTGAAGTTTGGAGGTCTAATTGAAATTTTGTTAAGTTTGGAAGCCTATAAAGCGTTGCGGTGAAAGTTCGGAGGCTTTTTTGAAGTTTTCCCATCGTAATTTTTGTATTTTATACTTTTCGTCGTCGGGACGAACTAGAATTCAATAAAAATGAACGGAAAATTTAAATAAATATAGAAATAGAATCCAAGAAAAAAAAAAGAAGCATTCGAGCGAACCCCTCCCTACTCGTATAGGGCTGCCTCATTTCTCCTTTTCTTGTTATTTTACCAATGCCTTCTTCCCCGCCTACCATCGCCCTATTGTTCTTCTTCTTTTAATCCTTCTCTAAACAATAGCAACGCGAGGAGAGGATTTAGATTAGGATGGTTATTACCGCTTCAGTAGTATCCTTGTTCCCCTCTACCATTCTACTCAACAGAGGCAGAGGCAGAGGCAGAGGCAGAGGCAGAGGCAGATATATCCCTCCATTTTTATCATCCTCAATTCGACTGGTTTCTCAATCTTCCTCAGCAGCAGCATCAGTAGCGGCGGCGAGGAATACAGCACATACAAATACAAACTCTGGTCGTGATGTTAAAAGAAAAAATGTCGAAGAAGAAGAAGAAGAAGAAGAAGAGAATGTGGGTTGGATACAGCCCTTAAAGGCGAAGGCGGTTGAGCTCAAGGAGAAGGCGGTTGAGCTCAAGGAGCAGGCGGTTGAGGTCGTGGGTTCAGTCAAGGAGCAGGCGGTTGAGGTCGTGGGTTCAGTCAAGGAGCAGGCGGTTGAGCTCGTGGGGTCAGTGACGCAGGCAATCCCGGGGCCGAGGGTTGGGCGGAGCCCGTTGCCTTGGATTGTGGCCATTCCCTTGGCTTACGCCTTCGTCTCCTTCCTAATCGCCTTGCCAACCGCCCTCCGCAACTTCAATTCCCCCAAGGCCATTCGCCGCTCTAAGGTTGGTTTGATTTCTTTTATTTCTCTTTTCCCAGCTCATCGATCTCCAGCATCCCCAACCCTAATTTGAGTTAAAATTTGAGCACAAGCTCCATCTGGTATGAAGCATTCCAATGGGCAAACCTGAGTCTAGTCACAAATTTGAGTGAAAGCTTCATTAATAGCATGATTGTAAACTTTAGAGGGAGAAAATAGCCTTCCAAATTTGAGAGAACTTAGAGTCTCCCTTCGTTTGAGTCAAAATTTGAGTAAAAACTCAATTTGTTATGGGTTTGAGTCAAGGAGTGGAGTAGAGTTTCGGGGGGTGTTTACTCAAATTTTGAGGCGAGTAAAATAAGGGTAAGGATTGGAGATGGTCTAATTAGCTGTGTAAGTGTTATTCAAAAAGCGCAAGGTTTTCTTTCCTCCAACCCAATCAGGACTAGGACTAGAGGAGGTCCTTCTTCCCCCACAAAAGTGTCAAACACAGGACAAGCCATTTGTTCAAGAAATCAACCAAACGGAAACCTCATCCAACAACTTGAAAGAAAGCTTTACCATATTCTGATTACATTGGTTATGCTACTTCATAAGGATATGATTTAGTTGAAGGACGGGTTAAGCTCTTCATAGTTACTCTATGATATTATTCTTATAGGGTTTTACTGGAAAATATATAATACAGACACTCTCGAGGTGCACTCAATCTAACCTATATTAAAGTTGATGCACTTCACGCTCTCGCACAAACATTTGCATTGTCAACTTGTGACAACTTATCAAGGACTGAAAGCCTACATTTCTTTGTGAATGGGTACGTAAGTTTTGAATGTCATATCTTTTTCTTTGCATAATGGGCATGAAAGTTTATTATGAACTTTGATTGTTCAGAATTTTATTCAGGAAAAATATAAATGTATATATATAAAGAAGACGCTCTAAGACTCTCTGCATTCTATTTTTTTTTAACTATCGATGATCTCACACGTGCTCTCCACACATTTTGAGACTTAGTTTATAGTACACCACGTAATCAACCTAATTACCCAATATAGATGCTCTATAAAGAGACTGTGGTGCTGTTAGAAATGTCTATGAGTCTATCCATGTGTCCAGAGAATGTGGTTTGGTCAATATTTGGAACTGCACAATTTTCCACAGGTTCATGAACTTGGAACTTTCCCCAGTTTCCTTTTGATGGACAATTGAATGATGAGCTTCTTAATATGTTGTAATTTCTTCAGGTCAATAAGAATGCTATGCTTTGTAAATCAATTGACGAGTTACTTGAGAAAGGAAGAGATGGAGTAAAACAATCAACTTTGGAAGGACTGAAGCTGAAGGTGAGGCAAACCATGAATATGCCCCGTAACATGATCATATGCTCTTTCATATAAGTGGTCTTTATCCTTTGTGTGGTGAGGGTGATTAATCGAATTTTTTTATTAAAATGAAGTGATTAATCAAAATTCATCTCTCATGTGATCGTTGACATTTGAATATTTTTTTACACACAATTCCTTGGATATACTCCTTGTTGATATACCTAAGGTTTGGTTAGGTATGAAAAAAAGAGTACTTTAATTTGTCATGAGTTTGATCCTTTATGTGGATCCATCTCAAAAAGTCACTTTCTCTAGTTACTCTTATTTTCTAACCTAATTGGTAGGAGGGGCTGTGGGAGAGGAAAGCTGTAACTTGCAATGGCAAAACTGAAACTCAGATGTCACATTTGACACACTCGTAGTTATGTTGTCATCCAAAATATTTTAATAACTTGGGGAGTACAATAAGAAATAGCTTGAGTACATTAAGGATAGTATAAGATTAAAATGTTGTAGCCACTTAAGTGGAGGTAGCTCAGTTAATTAGCATGGATAACCAAAGTTGTAGCCACTTGACAATCTTGTCATTTTATTTTATTTTCTTTTCCTTTGTTTTCCTCCCTAGGGTATGCCCCTTGTAGGCTGTATGTTCGGTTAGCTTTTCTCTATTTCAAGCGGATTTACCCAAAAAAGAAAGAAGATCAAAATGTATCAATTGGAGTATATCTGACTTGCCAACGTCGTTTTGTGCATGAAAAGGACACGTAAAATCTGATCTAGTTGCTCTTAACTTCAAGATTTCACTTGGATCATCTCTACTAGTGGATATAAATATGCAATGCTAAAACTTTGAGTATTGCATTCGATTTCTAGGAAGAATTGAGTTTATGTTTCTGGTCGTTTTGTGTAAATTAAGTTCATTTTATGCTCCTGGTAAATGAGTAATATATTCTTCCTATATGAGATATTGAGCTGTTTTCCTGCTTTTGGGAGATCTTTTTTATTGTCTTTGATTTTTTTTGTGCTCTACAGGCTCATGTGATTTGTCTAAACCTTCTTGTTACTACTAGCCTCGGGCACACATGCTAACAATATTACATTTGTAATTGGTTGCCTAGTTATAATGTTTTGGTTGATTAGAACAGTCAATTTCATCTATAGGTTGCCTTATTATATATTTCATACTTCATTTCTGTATAAATCTGTAAACATTTTAGTTAGTTTCTTCAATCGTTAGTGCCAGTCACCTCCATTGACAACATTAGAGTTTTATTGCTATATTTCTTACGTTCATTAGATTCATTGACAATGATCATATAAGTGAATATTTTGAGGGTTCTAGTATGTTTTGTGTAACCATTATTGTTTTTATAGTTTGATATCGTCGGTCCCATGGTCCTCTAATCTATATTTGGTAATTATATGATCTTATGTTTCGCTTTGTGTTTTGTTGTATAAAACCAAAACCAAACCGACCCAAGCATTATGTGCCGCTATATGTTTTTTTATATATAACCAAACCAAACCAAACCAAACCAAACCAAACCGAGTCTTACGTCTCAATTAATTGGGGTTGGCTAAATGAATACTTTTTTTTTTCCATTGAGCTCTATTCAAGGGCAACATGTTTACTGAGATTTAGAGTACTCATATCCTTACAAACTACAACATCACCATGTGTTTTGTTGTAGATCAGTGCATTATTCATTGTGGGCCCACGGGCCCATTTCATTAATGCCATCAGGTGTTTTTAATAATGTTTTGCACAAGGTTCTAAAACTAGCTAGGTGCTCCCAAGGCGGCTGGGCATCTTCTAGCTTCCAGGGCCGAGTACTCGGCACCTAGTCGGGCAACTAGTAGGGCTAGTCGGCGAGTATTTGGCCTTCCAGACCTTCTTTTAGAACACTGGTTTGCATTTACACGATCAAAATTCATATACCCTCTCCGTCCCATATTGCTTATCCTGTACGGGGAACTCAACTTATTAAAGAGACATGTAATTAATGAACTTGTCTCCTTAGAAAAAATTTGATGAGATTGACAAGACTCCCCCTTGTCTCTGCTTTCAAAATTACTTTTAATGAATTTCATCATTCATGAGGGTTGGTTTGCAGAAATGTCCACCCCTTTTCCTTTGACCTTGCAAAAAACATTTTGGGCATCCCAAAATAGAATATTGCACAAGCAATACGGGACGAAGGGACAATTAACCAAATTTAACTTCTTTGAAGTCCTGAAATGACAATTTATATGTACGGCGTTGTGTATCAATGTGGGTGCTATGGGCCCACTTCAGTATTACTAATAAGCTTTTTAGAGACTATTTTATATTTACGGGACGGTATAAACCTAATAGTTAACCAAATTTAACTTTTCTTGGAGTCCACAACTGCCGATGGAAACTACTTTCGCTATAATTGCATGTATAGATTCATTACGTACTGTCAGATTGACTATAAGGTTTGCAGCTGACGGAGTTTCATGATGTTGATTGACATGCAGACTGGCTTTGGTATGGGGGCTATTTTGCGGAAATATATACGTTATGCATTGAATGAAAAGCCCTTCAACCCAGATTTGGTTGCAAACATTATCCAGCTCAAGAAAGCTTCTTCATTGGATGATTCACAGATTGCTCAAATTTTAAATGAGATCTCTAGACGAATTGTTAAAGACAAAGGTAATGCTCCGTATACCTGTACATGTTCAACTTTCTAACTGTAGACTGTAGAGGTTAATAGCCTGGTCCGTAATTAGTTTTCTGTATGTGGTTTCTGATGATAATTAGAAAATGGGCAGAGGATACAATTTTCCAAGGGTGTAGGTTAGAGCAGCAGAATTTGCTTTTTTGACATAGCATTTGGTCAGTGGTGAGAGGGCTAAACAGTGCAACGGCTAAACCTAAGACTTCAACAGGAGTCAGTTTTTTTCAAATCATTCTTTTGGAAGGAGAGTTCCTCTCTCCATTACACTCCAAGAGAAAACTTCTGCTTGTGGATTGAGAGGGATTTCCTTGGTGTTCCTATCAATACTTTGTTCTTTAAGACCAGTCCTTCAACCTATCAGACATCCATCATCACTTGCACATTTTTGGGTAATTACTTTCAAAACTCCCTCGTCCCAAAATGTTGGCCTCTTTTTGAGAATTCAACTGTGTAAGGAGAAAACCATTACTCTTCCAAACATATGAATTTCCAAAATTATCTTCCTTTTGAAGATGCAATGATTACCTTTTAAACTCTATATAATATTTCCCTCCACTTTTGTGTTAGAATTTGAATATGGGTATGAAGGGAAAACAAGGAAATAGTTTTTTCTCATTGATTGGTCAAAATGGAAAAGAATTTTGGGACATCCGAAAAAGGAAAGATGTACCAAATTTTTGGGACGGAGGGGGTATAAATCTTACTTGGATTAATATTCTCAAGCTTATGTAAGATAGATATGGCGATAGCTGTAGCAGCCTTCTTGCATGGTTCCCGAGAGAAGTAGCCGTGTTTGACTTGCTCGAACCTGATATTAGATTATACTATGTTTTTCCGCAGATAGCGTCTTTCATGTGATGAAGCATAATCATGAAGTACTTCATTGTGTCACATAATGTCATCTTAGATCGTTTATGGCATCAAGTAACTCCTAATCTAAATAATTAAATTCAATTTTTTGTATCATTGCAAGCCATGAATGGTAATTGACCTTATGGGAATGATAAGTTTTGTTATATGAGTAAACCTTATATGTGTTCAAAGTAACTTCTCTCTGTTACTTTTAAGTTGATTCTTGATGACTGGCTAGGCATGGATCCACTTTCCACAAGGTCGGGGTTTGGGTCTTGATATAGGCCAATGTAAATGGTTTTTTATACTTGAGTCTTGGCTCTTAGGGATTGTTCCAAAGCCTACCCATAATAATTTTCTAAAACCACCCAGTTCCCTTCAGCCGGAAACCCCAATCCACTCAATTTCTTCAGATCTACCCAACCCAAGACCCCATTCTCCAATTTCGACCCTCAAAACGTACTTACCGACCATTTTTAAAGCTGATTTCACTATCTCAGACGACTAAAACCCATTTTCCGAGCTTAATCTTTACTTTCCAGGCATTTTGGTGCTAGACAAAGGGCCGACCACCTGTTTTTGCACTCGAAACAGTCTTGTTGCAGTCGAATGAGCTTCTTCGCACTCGACCCAACCTTGAATCACTGTTTCGGTGACCGATTTTCTTGTCTCAAGCTCGAACTGGTGATAAAGTCCATTTCGGCGCTCAAAACCATGGCCCAGATCTGCAAACCGCTTTTTAAACCCTAAACTGGTGAAACTGACGTGATTCGAATCAGTTTCGACTTTCGAGTCTTATAGGTCTGTGATCAGATTGCTGACCGGGTTCAAAGGCTAATCTGGTGAACATGACATGATTTCAGGTTGATTAAGAGCTATTTCGAACCAGATCTGAGCGAAGTTATTACTTCGATTTCAGTCCATTATTTGGCTGTCACGACTTCAGATTTGGTACTTTTCAGCCATTCTAACTTTAATCGATCCCTGGCTGAGGTAGGTCTACTGATTCAAAAAAACACTAGTTGTGCAAAGTTGTTAGACGGGTTCAAGCTCAAATTTGGTGTTTCTTTCTACGATTTTAGTATTGGTTGTCGAGTTGACTGAGTTTCAGTTGAACTCACTGAGTTTCTGGGTGTTTGGCTGAAATCAATGAGTTGACTGGGTCTGTGACCGGACTTGTGATCAAGTTGGTTGAGTCAGTGTTCTAAAAGTCGTTTGTTGGGTTAGGGGACTAGTCGGGAATCCTTGTTTTTTAAAAAAAATATATATTCTCCTCCATCCTTCAAATGTTTTTTAATGTAAAGTTGCAAAAAATGTTTTTTTAATGCAAATAGCACTACAACAGTCTGCCACAAACTGTATTGATTATTGCTAAAAATCTAAATATTGATTATTGCTAAAAAGTAAACAGCAGAAAACTAAAAATCTAAAATATCGATTACTGTAATTTGTAAACACGTCACAGCAGTCAACTACACGTCGCAGCAGTCCACTACAAACAACAAACAGAGTTTTAAGTATAATTAAAAACTGAACAGTAGACAGTAGTTTATTATATACTATAGTTTATACACGAAGAGAGAGAGAGAGAGAGACGAAGAACACAGAAGAGAGAGAGAGCTATCGGCTATCACCGAGAGAAGAGAAGAGAGAGAGCGGGAGCGAGAGAGAAGAGGGTTGCCTGAGAGAGGCTGAGAGGTGATCGGAGAAGAAGAAGCAGCAGCTCAATCGGTCAGCAGCAGCAATCGTTCGATCGACTAGGCCCAATTTTTTTGCAGCAGCTTTTTTGGATGTTCAATCGGGTTTGAAGAATGAAGAGGTGAGAAAACAAAAGGGTTTCACCGATTTAGGGTTTATAAAGTTAAAAACATCTTGAATCGGCCCAAATTTTTTTGCAAATTCTGTGTTTTTTATCTCGATTTTGCGATTTTTTTCCGATTTGTCGACTTTTCCGACTTGTACGACTTGTCCGACTAGTCCGACTAGTCGCCGATTTGATCCCGACTAAGTCGGTCAGCGACTTTTTGGATCGACTAGGCCCTAGTCGAGTCGGTGAGGGCACGACCCCGACCTAGTCGCCGACTAGGCCGACTTTTAGAACACTGGGTTGAGTTTTACTTTTTGTTGGGTTAAATTGATTGTTTTAGGTTGAGTTTGGTATTGTTATGGCTTATAGATGTAGAGGAACGAAGGGAGGTAGAGGTAGAGCATATGTGTTGAACAATGATGATGGTTTTTACTGGGGCTGTAAACGAGACGACCAAGCCGAGCTTTGGGCTGTTCGAGCTCGGCTCGACCTAAATCTACGAGGCTCGAGCTCGGCTCGACCTAAATCTATGAGGCTCGAGCTCGGCTCGAATGGCTCAAGTATGCTGGGTTCAAGCAGTGGACAAGGGGTTGAAGAATGGGTTCCTTATTTATACGGGATTCTTTAGTAGTGAGTTCCCCAAGTTGGGCGATGTGGGACTAAGACAAAAACAAGCAAAGCAAAAAACTCTACTTTGAGAGTAATTGCATTCCACTCTATTAAATGGTGCCAGAGCGGTTGACTTCTTCCTCCCCACCATGCGCTGTGCGCTGCCGCATGGCAGCACTTGTACGGAAGCGTAAATCACATGGCATGCATGTGTGTACACATGTAAATATGCATGCATGTATGTATATGCAGCAGCTCGCGAGCTTGCTCGAGCTGAGCTTCTTGAGGCTTGAGCTTGGCTCGTTTATGTTACGAGCTGAAAGTAGTGGCTCGAGCTCGTTCGTTAATCTTGTGAGCCGAGTTTGAATGAGCTCATTCCAAGCCGAGCCACGAGCCGCCGCAAGGGGCTCGGTTCATTTACAGCCCTAGTTTTGACCATGGCAAGCGGAATCGTTAATAGGAATGAGATTCAAGAGTTGAGTACCTAGGTTTTGAATCACATGCTGTACCAGCCGGTATATACCGAATTTGTGTGCAACTGGTACCTCACACATCAAAATTCAAATACCATCCCGGCTCCAATACTGACGCTTACTGGAAAGAACCGGAAATTTTGGCCAATTTCGGACTAAATGGCGGTACTGATGATTCCATCTGGTACCCTTTTTGCACTTCTTCGTCTGTGTAAGAGTGCAAATCGTCCGATCGGAACCACAGAGAGAGAGAGTGCACATACAGTAGAAAGTGGAAAATAAATTGCTATGCTTGCACGTGGGAAATTGGGTTGAATGGGAAGGCTTGAAAAGAACTTTGAAACAGAATAAGTCTTGGGTTCAAAAATTGATTCAGCTTATTGATAGATTGATTTAAAAAAAATCTCAACTTTTGGTAGTCTTGGGAATTAAATTGTTAAATTCGAACAAAATAAAAATATTAAAATAATATTATGGGGGTGTAATTTTTGAGATTCAAGAACTAGGACAAATTGGATGGTATGGGAAAAATTATTGATTTATAACTATATGTAAGTAGTAACGCGAAATCCGAAATGGTTCCCGGTATTAGACCGATACTGGTACGTTCCGTACCAATAAGAAAACCGGTACCCAAGTCGGTACAATGTTTAGAACCTTGTTGTGTACACAAATTGCTACCTTGTAAAATAATATTATGGGGCTGTAATTTTTTGAGATTTAAGAACTAGTAGGACAAATTGGATGGTATGGGAAAAATTATTGATTCATAACTATACGTAAGTAGTAACGCTAAATCCGAAATGGTACCCGGTATCTAACTGGTACCGGTATGTACCGTACCAATAAGAAAACCGGTACCCAAAGCTGGTACAGTGTTTAGAAACTTGTTGAGTGCACCAATTGCTACCTTGAAGGGCAAGGTGTTTAGAACCTTGTTGAGTACACAAATTGCTACCTTTAATGACAAGGTGCAATTATTGTTCTTGAAAAGGTGAGTTGCTACCTTTATTAAGAAGGTGCACCACTTGCTACCTCCAAGTGAAGGTAGTAGTTATTCTCAAAGTCAATTGGAATCTACTTTTAACTACAAGGAGAACAATATTGATAATGACCTTGTTGAATCTTATGGACCCTTCAAAAATCCGGAGGAGTTTGAGGGGGAGATAAACCTCACTTTGGGTGTGTTTGAAGAGGTTAAATGATTTTCCCATCTTTGATGAATATTTAAGCGAAGAACTTGAAGTTGGTTATGTATTTGAGATTGAAGATGAGTGTGAAGATTTGCCATCTTTGTGAGTCTCCAAATGAAGACTTTGAAGGTGATCTTGAAGGAGTTCCCATATTTGACGAGCGTCCAAATGGGTATATGATGATGCTTTGATATTTGATAAGCTCTCACATCAAGAGTTTGAAGATAATTCCTTCTTTTAAGACTACTGGAGAATTAGAAAATGTTCCTATCTATGACGTGTTTGAAGAAGAGATTAGTGTTGACGATGAAGTGGGAAGGCTTATTAACATGATCAAAGAAAGCATTCATATGGATTGGCAAGAAAGTAAGGAAGCGACAAAAGGAATTCCTTATACTTTGGTTGTGTCGACGAAGATGGATGAAGTCGTTTACATCATTCAACAATGAGTGAAGATTGCGGCAAGCGAAAACTTGATGATTGCTTCCATTATTTGCCTTCTGAGTTGCGCATAGTGCCAAAACTTGATGAGTTGGTTTCATTTTTCATGTACACCCTATCCGGTACTTACCAAAAGAGGGTAAGGATGATTTGGGACCCGCTTCTTGACCCTTTAGGTTTAGCGTTCAAGGCAAGCAAATTTTGAGCAAATAGTAGTTTCTTGGTGGGACTTGGGGAGTATCTATGATGAACTACTACAAAGATATTTTGATTCACAAGAGGCATGGGAAATGGATGATCTCATTGCACAAAAGCATGGATGCGGTGGATGCACGGAAACGAAAGCTCGTATTGAAGATAGGTTATTGCAAGTGGGTGACATGATGAATAAAATGCAGCTACATGCCTAATCTGAAGCTGCGTACTTTTATGTTTCTTTATTTAGTTGTTTTGTGTCTTGTTGTCCAAGACAAGTATTTTTAAGGGAAAATGACCAAAACATGGCAAGGAGGACAAAAAATGACGATTTCATGGTCATGGTTTCGGAAATAACCAAGACATGACACGGAGAAAAATAATTCCACATACATGGCATTTTATCATTGCACTGCCCAAAATATCCCTGAGTGTATTTTTTTTTTCCCAAATCATACAAAACCCCAAGTGCAATGATTTTGATATAAGGTGCAATGTTAGTTCATACAAGGTGCAAACCTAGTTTAGTTACAGTGCAATTTTGAGATTGCCCGTCCAAAAAGATTCGATTTGATCCCACACTGGCAAGACAAGTTGGACTAACGTGAGTGCAGTGCTTTTATTGCATGGTGCAAGGGTTTTCATTTACAGTGCAATATTGTTGCATGCACGGTGCAATTTTGAGATTGTCCATCCAAAAAGATTTGATTTGATCTCACATTGGCAAGGCAAGTTGGACTAACATGAGTGCAATTCTTTTGTTGCAAGGTGCAAAAGTTTTCATTTACAGTGCAATGTTGTTGCATGCACATTGTAATTTTGAGATTGTCCGTCCAAAAATATTTGTTTTGACATTACGCTAGCAAGGCAAGTTGGACTAACATGAGTTCAATTCTTTTGTTGGAAGGTGCAAGGGTTTTCATTTACAGTGCAATGCTGTTGCATGCACAGTGCAATTTTGAGATTGTCCGTCCAAAAATATTTTGATTTAATATTACACTGGCAAGACAAGTTGGCCTGACATGAGTGCAATTCTTTTATTGGAAGGTGCAAAGGTTTTTCATTCACAGTGCAATGTTGTTGCATGCACGGTGCAACTCTGGTAGCTAATATTTCCAGGAACAATGGGAAGGGGGATGTGTGTGTTAGGCTTCAAAAATGAGAAGGATATTTTAGACTTGCAATTTGTTGGTACCATGTATGTGGATTTATTTTTTTTTCCTTGTCATGTTTTTGGTAATTTCCAAAAACCTTGTCATGAAATTGGAATATTTACTTTTAAAAACCATGTTTTGGTCATTTCCCCTATTTTTAAGGGGGTGAGTCCTTAGAAATGAGGGTAGTCCTGTCATTTTAATGTTTTCAAGTGTGGTAGGGTCATTGATTCTATAAATAGATGTCTAGGGTCCTCATTAGGTAGCTTTTTGATATTTTGATAATAGAATTTGAGAGCTTAGTCTCTTTTGCATCTGTTTTGGGATTATCTCTCTTATGAAATCTATTCTTGATTGGTTTGCATCAGTTATGTGTTGAAAACAGAATTTAGATAAAAACTGTAATTGGTGTGTATCCAACGTTATTAACTTAGAAGTTTTGATGCGATGCTTTTGGCTGCTGATGGTTGTTTTTATTTTAGGTCCGGTTGTCATGGATATGTCGGGATATTCTGAAAAGGGTTTCAAGAGAAAAATTGCTGTGCAAACTCTTTTTGGAAAGGTTTATTATCTGTCAGAGGTAAGAGACTTTAATAAAGTTCTGACCTTCCTCCCACTGCTACATTCCTTAAGATTGTACCTTTTTTCACCTTGATAGCATAGTTCTTTTGTGGTTGAGTGTGACTAAACCTTGATTGGTGGAACTGTAGTCATCAATAGTACGACCTTGTTACAAAAGAGGTCAATGGTTTGTTTGTTGGTTTTTTAAAATCTTTACTTGCCCCCCCAAAAAAGAGGTCAATGGAACGTTGAAATGGCATGTAACCTTCAAAATATGGTTATGCATCATACTATCTCACAACAAAATAGTTCAATGCATGGTTTGAAATCGCGGTATTAGTCGGCATAATGGTCGCATTTGTGAGTAACGAAGAGTGGGAGTATCGCCCAATGTGTAACGTCAATCGGATGCAAGCCTGTTATTTTTTTTTTCAAGCATTAGCAAATACTAAAAAGTTCATTGATACACATATCTAACCTTATTTATTGTTAATCTGATTTTTTTTTGAGGGGTTTAACCAATATTTTACTCTTGCGAGTAGAATTAAATATCGTATTTAGACAATTTAGATAATAAATATTGATATTTCATAATGAAGGAGAATCTCACTATCTAGCAAACTACAAATGGTACTAGAATAGATAGTTCATAAATATAGGAAGGGAGTACAAATATTTTTTGCTACATTGATGCAAATTCCGTGAGAATTGCACCACAATACAAAATATAAATATATTTGTCTGAACGACACAAAAGTACTACCATTGTAGTTGTAGCTTGTCCCTCTAGAATTATTTTGCCTAACATCAAGTTCTCTCTTGTAACCACGACGCTATTGGGTATCCATCTTGATTGTGTTATAGTGATTCTCTATCTCCTTTTGAGTTCTTGCTGTGGCATGCCTAGTTTTTAGCCTCATATTGTAGTGGACAGAGACAAATTTGTTCAATCGCATATAGTTGAGCTGATTCCTTATTTTTGTGAATGAGACTGAATGTACTCCAATGTCGCCGAGGCCAATAAGATTTGACTTAGTTTTTATTTGTTGAAGTTCAGGGGAAGATGTTTCATAATGGTTCCCCATTTAGCTACAATAAATACAAACATCAATAAAAATTTGTCTCACAACACCACGTGCTAGCAAATGAGTCTATGGCGTGCATTGTAAATCTAGTATAATTTGTATGTTGCACCGCTCTTCGAGCACTTCTGGGTTCCATAAGGATATTGTTTATTTGAAAACTACAAAATCTGCTAACTTCCACTTGTAAGTCCTTTTTTTACTTCTAGTATTCTACTACATGTGATTGTTTAATACTTTTTAGTTTGTAGTATTAACTGTATGAACCAACTTATCAATGGCTTTAATGATAATTTGTTTATCAATGTTAGCCTTTGATATGAATGAAAAAGTGTTAGGGTATTCAGTTAACCCTAACACCCATGTGGCTTAAACAATGGTGAAGTAAACATGTCATCAATTTGGCGCCTGGGGACACAAAGTATTAGCTATCACTCCACCATCCAACTT
Organism: Vaccinium myrtillus; assembly: GCA_016920895.1. Classification (NCBI taxonomy): domain Eukaryota; kingdom Viridiplantae; phylum Streptophyta; class Magnoliopsida; order Ericales; family Ericaceae; genus Vaccinium; species Vaccinium myrtillus. The sequence continues at coordinate 22,824,677 of CM029270.1, forward strand.
TTCTCAAATAAATGTGTTATTTGGGAGAAGGAAAAGTGGTTGGGTGTTAATTAATCCTAACACTCGTAAGATTAATATATGTACTGAGTGAGTTCAAAAATATAAAAGACTAAACTTCCCTCACTCAATAATAATAAACTCAAACTCCTAACACTCCCCTCAAGCTGGAAAATAAGTATCACTAATTCCCAAGTTGTTACATACGACTCTTATTTTTTTTGGGTAAATACATACGACTCTTATTGTGGTTTGAACAGTGATTTAGTAGACATATCGGCCAGCCCGGCGCCTGTGGACACAAAGCTAACTTCTCTCGCACAATATTACAGTCAATATGATTTAGTAGCTATCACTCCACCAACTAACTTCTCTCACACAATATGACAGTCAACTTCAATTTGCTTCGTCCTCTCATGAAAAACTGGGCGGGATGCAATATAGTCGCCACTTGATTTGTAGAGTGCAAATTCTTAGGCAATTGCACACTATCCCCATCTCCTCAAGAAAAGAACTCCATACAAGCCCACATGTTGTGGGAGCCATGGCTCTATTTTCACCAAGGAATACGCAATATCTTGTTATGGATCCCCTGTCACATAGTCCTCTTGCCCAATCACAATAAGTGAAAGCCTCAACACGTTAGTGTCTACTACTTACCCAAAAAAAAAGAAAAGTGTATGCTAGATTGATAAAACAGACCACGTCCTGGATGAGCCCATAATTCTAAGACTAGCCTCCCAAGGTGGAAAACGAGGAGCACACATCAACTAACTCACCATTTTAGCTACAAAAGAGATATCAGTATCTATAATGTTAAGATAGTTTAACTTAGAGATCAGGATTTGAGAGCAACTATCCCTGATCCACACAAAGTTTGACGTGGGATCCATAGGGGTCTCAACAGGCCTACTCCTCAACAAAACAGTCTCCTTCAGAATATCCAATGCATAGTTCTGCTGAGATAAGGTAATGCCATCTTTGGATCGCGCCACCTCTATACCCAACAAATGTTGCAATTTTCCCAAGTCCTTGATGTGAAACTGATGTTGTTGAAAACCTTTTCAGCTCATCAATGCCTTTGTGATCATCACTCGTAATGGTAATATCATCCACATAGATAATTACTAATATCCTCCCTAGATCAGATATGAAAGAAAATAGATCAGATGCATGCCCAATTGCGAATTGGGATCACTAAACTTGTCAAACTAAGCTCTAGGAGATCGCTTAAGACAATACAGTGCTTTGCGAAGACGACATACCTGACTACGCTCCCTCTCAGCAACAAATTCAGGTGGTTGCTCCGTGCAGACTTCCTCTTTGGAGATCATCATGCAAGAAGCATTTGTGACATCTAACTGGAAGTCTGTAATAAGGGCCAACCGATATTAGAAGCAAGAGATAAGAAGACAAACATAACCTATCTTCGCTACTCGCACATGAAGGAGTCTCTTTCTGTCTGGAGGGGAGAAATTCTCTGCGTAATCAACACCTGTTCAACACCATAGGTCTACATGTAGCCTTTACCAACAAGGCGCGCTTTGTATCCCTCAATAGTCATCAAGGTGGTAGGTCAAGGTAAACATCTAGCGACACCCAACGATGTTTATCCCAGACGGAAGAGGAGCCAACTCTCAAGTTTCATTGTGATGAAGAGAAGACTTCTCATACTCCATAGTTGTCCGCCACTCAGAAATTGACAAGGCATCCTGAACATTTTTAGGAACAAAGAAGACAAAACAAAAGTAGCAAAGGTACGAAGACAGGGAGACGTGATTATAGATTCATAGGGAACTAGACACTGAACCTACTTCTTCAAGAATGGAGCGCTCCACTCAATCTCACATGTAGAGTGAGCTATGTCTGTGTATCTGGCTCTTTCTCTAAATTGTACACAACTTGTCTGTTTCTTATTCTTCCAAGTGACAAGATTTCCACCAAGGAAGGTACAACATCACAAAAGCTAGACCGTCCTTCAGCTCAAATCTGAATCGGTAAAAGCCTGATCAAAAAGTGTCCACTAGCTCGGTACAAAAAAACACGTTTGGATGGGTTTTGACTTTTGAGATACTTCACAATCCTAAGAGCAATTTCCATGGTGGAAAACGGGTCGCAGACATAAACTGACTCCCCAAAGAAATAGCAAACGAGATATCAGGACAACTAGGGGCCCGTTTGGATGGCGTTTATAGAAGAGGGATGACTAGGTTGGGCTGAATAGTTGGGGTTCTCCTCCCATAAACACCGTTTGGTAGCATTTTTTCTTCCCCTGATGTTTCATCCGGCTTCTCCAATAGTCAGGGGGAACCTTGACTAATTATAAGCACCTGGGGGGGGTGCTTATATTTAGTCATGGCTGATTCCAACCCCATTTTTACCTCCATACCCTCTCTAATTCTCAGTTTTTGGACCCAATAGCAAAGGAAGGAAAAAATTCAGGTGCATTAGAACAAAAATCATTCAGTATTTTGAACAAAAATCATATCTTCAACAAAAATTATACAGTATCTTACCAGAAAATGGACATCGGGTCGTACCTCAAATTGGCTGGGAAGTGGCCGGAAATTCAGAACTCACCGGAATCTTTTTTGAACTCTTTAACCTCGATCTGTGAATTTTTCTATGGATTTTATCTGGTGATGGCAACGATCAAGCCCCAAAAAGAAGACGACTAGATTGATCTATGGATTTTTCTCCTCCTTGGCAATAAAACCAGTGAAACAAATTTGAGAGTTCAAAGAAGAAGAAGACTGGTTTGGGGAAGAGGAAAGGTTTTTTTTTTTTTTTTAAACTGTAGAACAGTAATAGTAACTTTTGGAGAAAAAGTTGGTGTGTTTATCCACACCATTTTATTATACTCCACTAGACTCTAGCAATTTCAAATTTTTTTTTTAAAATTTTATAATTAGACATATAGGGTTTTGAACATATAATTAATATTTAATATTCTTAATTTAAATAAAACTATATTAAAATGAAGTATCATAACTTAATTGTTGACAAATATAACAAAAAAATTAATTTTTGTATTTATATAATTATATAAATACATAATCTAATATATGGATTACCAAGGGTAAAAAAGTCTCTTGACATGTTTTTACATCATCCACCCTCCTTATCCCTTCTTTTTTATCCCTCATCCAAACCATGCACTATTTAATCCCCCATTCTTAACTGTCACATCAATGTGGGTCCACCCTTCTTATTTAATCCCCCCCGACTATTTTATCCCCCTTACTATTTAATCCCTCCAAAACCAATACGGCATCCAAACGGGCTCCTAATGTTTTGATATTTTAAGTTACTAACCAAGTGACGATACTGGTCAAGACTAGGAAGCAACTCTCCCTGATCCACGCTAAGTTTGACATTGGGTTCCATAGCAGTCTCGACAGGCCTAGACCTCAATAAACCAATCTCCCGCCAAAAATGTAAATCCAACACATGCTTCCTCTTAACTAATATCGGCTTTGGATCGCAACACCTCAATACCCTAGAAATTTCGCATTTTGTAGGTAGATGTGTATATTTGCACCAGTTGTGGCTTTTTCATGGCATTCATATTCAGTCAATGGAACCTTTGTGGGATCTTAAACAAAAGGGAAAAAAACACATAACAGGGTTTAGGTTTTTAAACGCTTTTGCTGAATCCCAACTGATTTTTTTTTCAAGAGAAGAAATGAGTGCGAAAATATGCAAGGGTAAGATGCAAAGCCTAGTAGAAACCAATAATTATCCTTCTTCCGAAACCCACATTGACATCAGAACTACGTAGCGGAGATTCCCATTAGAGAAGCAGGAAGCTCGAAATAGAATAAGTTATCCCATATCATAAACCACAATATACGTTGAGGCTCATTATAAGTCCCCCAAGGTGCAAGCAAGAAGATGATTGAGTAATCCAAAATAACATAGCCCACAAAACCTCACAACCCAAGAGGTTAGGTCAACACAATCCCACCCACGGGCTCGTCTTGCGGTACCCGGAAAGGCTATGATAACATGAAGCGAAAAGATCCAATACCAATTGCCAAAGTTCAGACTCAAAATCTCCAGTGGCGCTTGGCATCTGAGTACACACCTTCACAATTGTGACTACACAGTCTATCAAAACTAAGGGGAGCAAATGAGACCCCGTAGAGAATATTGTAATAAACCCTAGCAGATCAAGTGTGCCTTTAATAAAAGATAAACTTGACAATAAGGCGTAGACAATGAATATTGGAATTTATTCTTGTTAAAAATAGAAGTCAAATACTGTTGCGGGAAGGATACAAAGGATTTAGCTTTTGCCTATGAGTAGTTGATTTAGGCTAGCTGAGTATGGAGGATAGCGATTGGCGGGATACGATGGAGGGTATGCTGTAAAGAAAATTATAGCTCCATTTTGGTGCTGTAAACAATCTGCCCACTAATGTTGTAGTCCCGGAATATTTACTTTTCCATGATACATCTTCACCACCAATGGGTAGTGTGTAGTGACCAGGGTTTTAAAAAACGGCTTACGTAATGGATTTGGGCCTCCTGGTACGGTTATGGCAACGAATAATGGTGTTACGGGTATTCTCGAGTGTAACGGCCGTGACAGAACTCCGTGACAGACTGTTACACTCGACAAAACATCTTAGAACATCTCCAATCACTTTGTCCTCTTTTTTGTTCCTTGATTCAGAGATACATGTGATACAACAGTAGTAAGTAAGAATTTTGTGGCCGAAGAGAGAACCTAAGCAATTATTTTGACTGGGTCACAAGTGAAAGAGAAGAAGGTGAGAAAAAAGACAGATTTTGAAACTGGAACAAATATCTTTGATTTAGGTGCAACCTTCATAGAATGAAGCTGTGATTTCCCCTTAACCTTTGATTTCAGCTCCACAGTATGTCTTTTATCTCCTTTGGCTGTATTTTGCATGTTTATGCTGCGATTTAGGCTTTTCACTCATCGATTAGGGTTTATTTGGGGTCGATTGGAGGTTTGATCGCAGATTAGTTTGCGATTTAGGGTTTATCGAAGTTGTCTATTGAGAATGATGGGGGTGAGGAAGAATGGATTTCGATTAGAGGTGTCGTGTTTTTGTGTTATGGAACTATTGTTGGATGTGTGTGGGAGTTTTAGAAGAAATTTGTTACCGTCCTTTTTTTTTTTTCTGTGTTACTTACTTTTTTTTTTTTTTTTTTTTCAACTGAAACTGCATTCTTGGGCCGAAAAATCTCAGTGTCGTCCCCCAAAAAAATTCTGTAGCTTAAAAAATAAGATCTTAATGACTAATAATAAAATTGTAAAAATCCTAATATTGATCTAGTAAGTAGTGGAGTATCATATATGAACATTATTTGTTAGATAGTGAGAATCCATTCGCTATGAAAATATAAACATTTATTGCCTTAAAATGCGACTTTTGATCCAAATCTTACTCACAAAACTACTTCTTAAAGTCAAATATTGGTTAGAAATCTCTAAAAACATTCAATTTTGTGATAAGTAAGGTTAGGTATCAATGGGTTTTTTTTAGCATATGCTAGTGCTTGGAAAAGCAGGAGTGCAGTGTTTGATTCCCGTTACACATTGACCGATACTCCCGATATCCATTACACGCGAACGATTTGAATCCATGATAGTGACCTAGTGGGTGAAATCCCCTTTTTCTTTTGAACCAGTATTTAGATGCGATTTTAGACATTGACAACATAAAAGTTCGGTCTACCGGTTTTGCTATTAATTTCCCCCCCTTTGATAAGACCAGTTTTTTCTGGACTTATCTTTTCCCCGGTGCCGGAACTTCCCTCCATGATTTAGATTGATATTGTACCTCAGAATTAGAATACGCGCTAGAGTCGCTATGTTGCCTGTCTTATAGTTTTATTTTTCTATTTGGAAACAGCTATTTTTAATCACAAAATAGCAGCCTTAAACCATTAAGTTGTTTTTGTACTAAAATGTGTCATGGATTATTTATATGTTATTCTAGTGGTCGCCTTATAAATGCAAACTAATGGTAATGTGGATCGATTGGCATCTCATAGTGCTCAATGGATGTCATTGCTTGATAGCACGAAACAAGTGTGTGTTTGTTGGATTTCTACTTTGGTACCTCGAAAGCTGATTTCTAAGTAATTTCTAACCCAGCTACTCACATTTAACACTAAAGTAGTCAGTTCTCCTATCTGAGTCATAGTTGAATTCTAATTAACTTATTAGCTTATTGAGTAGTGTTGTCAAGCTTCATAAAAGTACGAGCTTCAAAATATTACTTATTTGATTATATTATCTAACTACGTAACTTGGATGAAACACCAAGACAGTTGGAATATTCTAATGAGAGCTGAACTTCAGAAGTTTGATTCGTTTTATCTATGTAAAGAGCAGCACTTTTGTTCTCATAATTAAAAAAAGATTTTGGTTGCAGTAATTGACCCGGTCTAGGTTAATTTCCTATCCAAGTAATTGACCCTTGACATGTAATACTCGAGGCCAACAGGGCACAAGGAATAAATTCCCTGCCACATAAATCTCTTTTAGCCTCTAGTAGTGTAGTTTTTTTGTTGTACTTGTAGTTAGGTGTCTACACATAGGGAGACCGCTGCAAGAGCAACACATGGTAGAGAAATTTTGAAGTTATGCATCCGGAGGGTTCCTTTCCTTTCAAACCTCAATTGAAAAGAAAAAAAAAAGCCCTACTCTGCTCCCTTTGGTAGGTCCAACTAAGCCAGGTTTCCTTTCCTTTTGTCCAATAGATTGAAGCGGCCCAATGGCCACATCACCCCACGACAACCATTAAAATACCTTATGTTAACACATGGAGCAGGGTAGCCTTTTTGGGTGATAAAAATAAATAAATAAATAAATAAATTAATCAAGCAGTGGCCTATATGTTAGATTAATTTTGAGAAATCAAGTAGTGTGTCATTTTGTTTAACCATGTAACTGCTGGATATGATAATCATACTTGATTCAATGTGTGAGGAATATATAGATCAGTTTTTAGGACTAGCCATATTGTCAAGCTTTTGTGTGTATGTTTCGAAGATAGTTTATGATTTTTAGGGCTTAACTTCTAAGACTCGCAAAAGTAGTCATTATTTTAATATTGTTTTCTTTTTTTGATGGAGATTTTAATATTGTTTTCTATGGCTTAAGGTTTGAAGAAGGCAACAATTATTTATCTGCTATTTGTTGCTTTTCGGCTTTTCATACCTACGTATTCATCTCCTTCGTCCTTGATTTTATTTTTTTGAGTTGATCAAGGTTTGTTTTTGTACTTTTGTGTGGAGCAGCTGCCAGAGTTTTGTTCACGGGATAACTCCTTACATGTGAAAGAAATATTTGGAGTTGCAGAGTAGGCCTCTCTTCCACTCTAATTTCTTCTCTCACTTTTTGCCTGCCTACGAAGTTTTTGCTTGTTTATAATCTTTTCCTGCTATCAATTTGTGTCAGGGAAGATGCTGAAAAGCTTCGTATACACACTCTCTCCGAAGCTGGGGATCTGGATTCACTAGAGAAGATGATCGATAACATTTCAGATTCAGAATATTCCCCTGACCGCTCATCCAATGCTCCTTGATTAAGATATTTACTGCACAATAATCCGATTAGAGGGAGTGGAATGTAGATGTTCTAATGCTACTTTGTTTTCGATCAGCAGGGTCTAATTCAATTGGCGACAATCTTTCTTCATTACTAGGATGCCAAAAGGTTCGAGTCTTGCAGTACAAAAAATCCCCCAACCTAGATTATGGTCTCTTATGTAGCCAAAACTATATAATATAACTGAGAGTATCTAGCGCCTAAGAATCTTGTCGAGTGGAAGGTTAACTTCATTTTTGCAAAACTATTTGGATCAAGAACTTACCGATATCCGATTGAGCTGCATTTTTTCGGGACCTATTTTACTCATTTAAACAAGATCAACGGTTTAGAACATCACAGTAGGGTCTGGAACAAAATTGTGTGTTTTTTTAAGTGTGATGGGAACCGGCCCCATACTTAAAAGAGTCTGTGGGTGTTTTGTTGGAGTTTGGATGTACATGATTAGCCCTGGCCGTGGCTGTTACATCCACTGAACTCAAGATACAATTCTAATAAATTTGACAAGTGTTATCAAGCAAAAAAACTATCTAATAAATTTGTGTTCGATAGTTAAATAAATTTGTGTAGTACTTAATGTGTGAGAAAATACTACTACTAATTTGTATGAGAAAACACATTAATTTCAACTAATTTGTGAAGCTTAAAGGGGCTAATAAATTTGTGTTACATCCACAATTCTAATAAGTTTGGATGTACATGATTAGCCCTTTTTGGGTTCGATAGTTAAATAAATTTGTGTGAATAGTTATGAAAAAAATATGTCTAGTTAAAACAAAACTAGTTGGAAGAAGAATATTGGAGTATTGTTTTAGGACGCCTCGTTTTTTGTGTGACGAAATTCGCAGTTGAACAGAGCTCTGTGAATTTGTGTATAGAAACAATTTCGCAGACTAAATTGATGCCTTTTGCGTTTGATGCTTTAAATAAATTTGTGCTTCATGTTTAATTAAATATGTTCTAGGGGTATTGAATCTGTAATTCAACTATGGGAAAACAAGTTCGCACTGTTTGTTGTGTAAGAAAGTTTGCATAGAAACTGGGTTTGAATCTTAAATTAATTTCTAGGTTATAACTCCTAATTTGTTTACAATACAAGTAGATCATGCGAAACTGTTTTCATACATTTAGAACAAGTAGATCATTCACCATAAACCCAGTGTTTACAATTTCTTCTTTTCCACATACAAACAAACTTCGATTCATGTGTACTGTAGCTAGAAACAAAAAAAAAACAAACCATTGTACTGCAGATCCTTTTTTTTTTTGGTGGGTCTGCAGACCCTTTTAGGGAAAAAAACCCTCTCTTGTCTCCACCTTTTTTTTGGTGGAAGTGTTGTTGCTGGTGGTGGTGGTGCTCTTGCTGCTGGTGCTAGTGCTGCTGTTGGCTGTTCATTTTCTACTTTTTTTTTTAGGTGGGTCCGAAGACCCTTTTTAAAAAAAAAAAAAACTCTATTCGTGTCGTCTTCTCTTCGGGGCATGTGGTGGTGGTGGTGCTCTTGCTGCTGGTGCTGGTGTTCCCGGATCATTTTCTCCCCCTCTCTCTTCCTCTTCCTCTTCTTTTTTTTTCTTCATCTATTCGTGTCGCCTCTTCGGGGCATGTGGTGGTGGCGTGACGCAGATTTGCTGTATGTTCCGGATCGCCACTTCCAGAAAATATACTTAAAAATTGAAAATGTACTAAAAATACATCGAAAAAATTGAAAATATGTCGAAAATTGGGGGAGTGGGGCGAACACCCCCCACCCCCTGTGTGTCGACCGCCGCTATCCGGCCCTTGCACTTCCGGCCCTTGCACTTCCCGTTCCTCTTCCTCTTCCTCCAAGAACTGAGAATATTTCTCATCTTGGGCCGTTTGAATGGTCCTTTTGAGTTCCTCGATCTCTTGTTGTTGTTGGAGTGCAAGGGCCATTATCTCGCTGTTTTCGTAGTGTGACGACATGGAGACGATGACATTGTTACTGGACTTGATTTTTTTTCAATTGGTTGCTCATGGCTATTAGAGGTAACTAGTCAGACATTTTGTAAAAAGGTGGGTTGGGACCGGTAACGTTGCTTAAAGTGACTTTTGATGGGGTAGGGTTGGTGGGTTTGTTCATCTTTATCTTTATGTGGTATTTTTCATTTATTTTCATTTTTTGTTATTAGTTTAACAATTGAATTTATCTATTAGGCTTTATTACTTCATGTTCTATTATGTTTTATGAAAATTATGAGAGAAACATATCTGAAGAGATGAACTTATCGTTTTTGTGTTTACAGTTTCATTATATATAGTATTGTTTTCTCTAGCCTATTTCTTCGTTTTTGTGTTGCATGTCTTGATTTTTTTTTCCGTTTTTTCTTTTTTGTTAATTGTTTTTTGAATTTTTTTTTCGTTTTTTATTTATATGTTTGCTGTGTCGTTTTTTTTTTTTGGGTTATTTATCGGGACACCCCCTGTAAGTTAACGTTTTTCACCAAACACCCCCTGCAAGAAAAATACCTACGACGAGACCCCCTCTAACTACTAAAACCTCTTGACCTCTAACTCTGTTAACGGAAGGAGGTAAAAGACGTATTTCCCCCCCTCTATATAAATCAACACTTAGCCCCAAATCCCAGCATAACACGATCGCCCCCCCCTCGCTCTCTCTCTCTCTCTCTCTACCCTCCCACTGTAAATGTAAAATACAAACCCTATTTTCAATCACAAATTAATCCAATCCAACCCATTACCAAGGATATCATGCTTTGGACGTGCGCAAGTGGATCTACTTCCGTTCCCACGTGCCTCCCTTTGGCCTTGCGTGCGGCTTCAATAGTGTTCTCGAAGGCAATCAGACAACATGCAGAGCTTAACCATGGAGCTCTTATCATTCTCAACCTAATGTGGAGAGTATTCATCTATTGGGGTGTGATTTCAGATGCTTCGTCTGCGATTTCCTTGTCAATGTTGCAATCTCCTGGTCACTTTCTTTTGGGTGTTGTCATCCGTGTCCTACCTCTCTAGATTAATGATAAGCCTCTAATATTGTAGATATCTGGGCTTATCTAGCTCTTTTTGTTCACACACACACACACACACACGTGTTTTAGCGCCTTATACGATTGATGTTGTGTGAAGTGTGTTTTTGAAAGTTTCAGGTCAAACCACAGCATAAGGCGCATTTGAAGCGCTTTGGGACATACCCCAATAATCCAAGAGCCAAGGATCAAGAAGTCCAAAGATCACAAGGTCAAACTGGAAGACTAAAGCCGTGACCAAGACTCACAAAGACTCCCAGTGGAATCCGGGAGTGAACAAGCACTCACGAGACCAAGTGCTCCCCTTCCCGAAGCTCGCACGATGTTTCAGAAGTGTTTTGGAAGATGTCCGGTAGCACACAATGCCAAGGAATGACAAAGAAAGAAGAGGCAACCTCAAATGTCTGAGTATTGATACCAGTATTGATATCAGTATTGATAGGTATCAATACCTCTGAAGAACAAAGCTGAACAGAACATTAGGTATCGATACCCCCTACCTTGGTATCGATACCCAGGCATTACGGGGAACATTTTCAAGGTCAGTATTAATACCAGTATTCAGAGGTATCAATACCCAGCAGCCCGAGAAGCTTGTGTGAGCTACTTTATGGAGTTTCTACTTATGGAAAGTCTCCATTTTTCTTGTTTTTAGATATTTTTTGAGAGAGTAAAAGATGACTATATATCTCTCTCCTCTCTCTCTTTCTCCCTTATCTCTCTTTTTACTTTACTTAAGTTAGTTGCTCCCCCCTCTCTCGTCCATTGGAGAGAGTTTTAAGCTCTCTCTCTAGATTTCCCGTGTAAGTTTTCATTTCCCGTTAATTTGTCCTGTATTAAACTTGTTCCTTGCACTTACATCTTTATATAAATCTAGTTTATTTTCGTTTATATCATGTTTTGTATTTCCTTCAAATTTCTAGTCTTATTTCTTACTATGGTTTGTGAGTAGTTTAAATAGGCTTAGTCATGGGGTAATTAATCCATGACTCGGGTTTAATTCGTTCTCCTCGTAAAAAAGCATTCATTTCTTGTTTATCAAAGAGTTAGGGTTTCATTTTATGTACTAAAGTTTGAGTTTGTTAATCCCTTTGATCACACGTAGCAAAGAGCTTGACTACTTGGCACATGTGATGCTTAGGGCGATGTCAACTTAATCGTTTACCAAATGAACCGAAAACCCCTAATCTTTGTTAAACACATTTTCTGGTAAAATGGTTTTAAACTTTAAATCTTCCGTTTGGGAGCATTTGATGATGTCCCGAGCCGGTAATCAAGAGAGGACGGATTAACCCTAGTCATGGTCGTTAAAATCCCCTAGACTTTGCCTTAGTTTAATTAGTCTGTTTAACTTTCCGAGTCGTTCTCGAAGTTGAAAGAATTTCACCAAACAAACTTCAAATCACAAGTTTGCCGCTTTAAGGCTAAAAACCTCACTCGCAAGTCAACCATCACGCAAGGTGCATTCGGTCCCTGTGGATTCGACCCGGTCTTACCGGTTATTCTGCTATGCGATACCTAGCCCTACGTTTGGGGCGACACCATTTACGATACAATCTAAGGTCGCAAGCAATTAACCTCCGGAGAGGTGTAAGGGGAGATTTCTGCATCCTATTTGTTTGGATTATCTTCTGATGTTATGTAAGGGGAGATCTTGACCACTTTCTGTTCGTATTCTCTCTCCTCTAGGTTTCATTATTGGGATGATTTTAAAACCTTAAATCTGATGGCAAGGTATTATCAGCAGTTTCAGAGATTAGTAGATGTTGGTACCAGTTCAAGATTGAGGAAATATAGATTAATGTTTTACAGGGGTTTCTCTCCTCTAGATTTATTTGGATTGAGATCAATATGTGTAATTTGATTAATGTTTTACAGAGGGAGAAAGGAGAGGATTTCACAGGAGGGTTTTGAGAGAGAGAGAGAGGCGTTTCATGCAAATTGGTCTAAACAAGTTAGAAGGTTTATTAGTTTGTTGTTTCTAGGAAAAAGAAGCCTATTCTTTTCCTTTCGAAACGAACCCGAGGCGCCGTTACTCTGTCCGACGACCCACCTGCCCAGCTTAGCGTCTTTTGGCTTACCCTCGGAATTGAGGTAGGTACTCCGACCTTATTTTCTTAAGTATATTATTTACGTTGTCATAATGCTCAATTAGTTTCTAGAAAAGAAAATTATAGTTGGTTGATCGTTTTTTTATATAGAAAATAATAGTAATGTTTTTACGTAGTATGACTGGGAAAATTAACTTTTACAATGGTAGGTACTCCGACCTTGTTTCCCTGAGTATATTATTTTCTGTAGTCGTTATAATATCCTGTTTTCTACAAGAAGTTACTAGACTAGTTTCAGGAAATTGTCGTTGGTTGATCGTTTTTAAAAATAGGTTAACATTCCTACGTAGCTTGTCCGGAAAAGTAACTTATTTACCAAGAAGATTAGCGAAAGACTTATTTAACCGAAAAAGTTAGTGTGACATTTTACGAGGAAATGAAATTATTTTTCCCGAAAATGCAGCTCATTTGTCGTTATAAAAGATTTTGAATTTTGGATTTTATTTATTGAAACAAATGTTGCATATTCATAAGGCACGTTTTATGAGAAAATGTTGCATATTCATGAGATATGTTTTACGAGAAATGATATGACACGATATACGAGATAATGAAAAGACATGTTTACAAGAAATGAATAGTAAAAGAATGGATTGGGGTAGTGCCGCTTGAGCGCATCCCCATCTTCGTGGAGTGAATATGGTGGTTAGGGCCAAGCGTCTACAACAACATGGTGAACGGACCTTGTATCTTGCAGAAGAGAGTTCGTGATGACAAGCCAGCCGAGACCATGTTTATGTGTGGGTGACCGAAAAGATTGGCGATCGTCAGTTGAAAGAGACGTAAATACACCAAGACTTTCGAGTGATCGACGGTAGACCCGGTGGTAAGAAGCAGTGCCATAGAGTGGAGTGACTGGAATATAGGCCTAAAGGTCGGAAGCAGTCCCAAACTTAGTTAATATTCGAAGAAGAATTCTGACACTGAAAGATAATACGCGATACAAAACGACACGTGCGATACACCCTGTTTTGTATTGACACTGACACAGGCATTATATAACATTTACTGTTTAATTTGTTAAAGTTTCGTTATTTACTTTTAGAATCATATGATATAATTGCTTGTGTAAGGATTTTGGGGTAGGAGTTATCTAATTAGGATTATCACTCACGGTATTGCACTTGTGTGACCCTGGCAATAATATCACGACGTTGCTCTGCTACTATGACGTACTATGCTAGGCTTTAGAGATGAACAGGAGAAGTTCTACAGCTTGGGAGTTCATGGAGCTGAGCCAGACACACCAGAGCTGATGGCCATGCTGAGTATTAAAGATCACCTTAGCCTACCTAGTATAGAATAATGTATTGCCAAGGAGATTTATGTAATTCCCATGGTGGAATATTTGATGTAAAACCTTTTATTTATTTAATAAAATCATTTAACGTTCCCAAAATTAAGGGCGTTACAATTTATGTGTTCGCTAAAGTAGCAAACGAGTTCCGTTTCACACAAGACCTAGAGTGTGGCTTAGGAACATCATAGAACAAACTAGACCCCGACCCCAAAAACTTTGTCATGACCCCAACCCGTCCCTATAGGCTTAAATCATAACAAAGTGCCGGTGAAACCATCACCAAGGCCATAACACAGTATTAAATATCTCATAAGCGAATGACCGAAAGGGAATTGAGAGTTAAGCAGCGGAAATCACACTTGTATTAACATTCAAAAACCATAACGTGTTTTTAAATCAGGATCATAAACCCAGAGTACATCCCAGAGCGGTCCTTACATTACCAGCTCATGACCTTTCTACAAATTTATACATGTCAAAAGTACAACTTCCTATCTACATCTCCACATGCACAGACCATCAACAAAAAGAGTTCCACACCACACTCCTATTCGTCATTGCCTGAAAGGTGGGAAAACATTTACATAAGCCGAAGCCCGTATGGATGATTAATGTGCAAGCCACACGCTTTCCATGGACTATATAAAAACATGCTTTAAAGATAACCAAAATCAAGCTTCACATATTCCAAAGGAATCCACAATTCACAATATAATTTATAATGGACATCCCTCTCTAATTCACATCGCACCAAGCGTCCCCGGTGTGGATAAGTTAGACGCCTATCGCATTATCCCACAATATACACAAACACATCTTGCCAGCCTTTTAGCACTATCCCCTAGCAAGCTGGGACGTTAGGGATGCCATTAATAGATAATAAAAGTGTCCACCTTTCATTTCAAGTCCTTTTTTTTTTATCAACTCATTTCAAGTCCATGGAGTTCACATTATTGAGCAAATCACATAAGTAAAACATAATCTTTGCATTTGATAAGTAAAACATGCTTAAATCGCATAGCTTGGGTATTAATCACTCACCTCGGTCGACCCAATCACTCAAACTTCCTAGATTAAACAAGTAACATAAACACATGTTAGATGTCATTCAAGTAATCACAAACTCTAAATGAACCTCTTAAATGTTCTAAGTATCCTAAACAATGTTGTGGGACCAATTATAAAGTTGGGTCAATACTTAGGGACACAAAAATACCGTATCCTGCCAACTCCTGGGTACAAAACCCAAACCAACACAAAATACACGTCATAAGCTTCACATCGATAGGTCATATGTCGAGAACGAAGTTCGAATGAGCTTTGTACACCAATTTAAAGAAAGCTAGTTGATTCAAGAAAACAGAATTTCAGAAACTGCACCTCTGTCTGAACTTCAATGCAAAAACTGATTTTGCGTGGCCAAAATCAAGGTACAATTCTTACATGGACAGAAAGATACATGAGTCTAGTTTCATAAAAATTAAACGGTGCGCGATTTCGTTGCCTGTGGTAAAAGTTATGACTGTTTTCCCAAAATGTGTCAGTGCAGTCTACAACTCCATGAATTCCTACAGAGCTCTATACATGGAATCAAGGTCCGAAATTTTTACTCAACAAAGAGGACCCATAGAGGAACTCTCAGCAAAATTTTCAGAAAATTATGAGTTGTGTAACCCTGTCAATAAAATCCCCAAAAATCATGTAGATGTATGACCTAAAATCTGCAGATTTGCAAAAGATGCATTAACAGAATGAATTCCCTTAAAATTTCATCAAGAACTCTTTCAACACTCCATAATAAAGAGGTCCAAGGTTGCTAGAATTGAAGCTACACTTGGTAATCACTTGCTTTCTTCTACTTGATTTCATAAATTTCCATGTTCAATTCTTGTTTTGTTATGGGGTTTATGATTAGAGACCATATGTATGATCTTTACAGTACCTTGGATGGGTATGATATGATCAAGGATTTTCGTGTCGGATTCTTTTGATTTTTGTCGAAAAAATCTGGTAACGATCCAACGTCATTTGATTATGACATGGCTTGAACAGATCTATCAGGTATTAACGAGATAGAAGACCTATCGAGCGCGATGGTGATCGATTGGCCAAGAATCAGGTTATTAGGACCTGATTTATGTCCGTTAAACGAAAAGTTGACCTTGTCCTAAAATGCCATGCCTTATGCCTAGGCTACGCACGTGTAGAACAATATGATACATACTGTTACTATTTACCTTTTATTAGGAAGTGTGCGCTCCTCTTTCTTACCCTCCACACGTCTGGACCTCACCAGTTCGATCCAAGGAATGCTATTGCCGATGATTAACTTGACTGTTCGTGCTGGGGCAAAAGTCGATGTCCTTTTTTTTTTTTTTTTTTTTTTTTTTTCAACATTGGATTTTCATACTTTTTTTTGATAGGTTTGGATTTTCATACTTTGAGAACATGAAATCAACCCCACTTAGAATTTTGTGTTCCTCATGTCGTGACAAGTCATTTTTTTGGTGGAAATTCTAGTATTGTGATCTCCTAGATTTAACCAATTAACTCTCATCTTTTCGTTTTCTGATAGCCTCTTTAGCAACACTTATCACAGAGCTTAGCATCAGAATGGTTGCTAAACTATAGAGCTTGAATCTGTTGAAGATCTTCCTCGGCCTTAACCGTTGTGAGATTAGTTTTAGGCTGAGGTTTCCGTCAACCTTGATTTTAACAAATGAATTCACCAGGAGTTAAAATCTGAGTTGATTTTAGGGTAAAATCTGAGTTGATTTTAGGCTAAAATCAATCCAAATTTTAACACCTGGTGAACTCATTTGCTAAAATCAGACAATTGCTAAAATCATTTAAAAAATTCAGCCTGAGAATAGTGTCTTTTTTATACCGTTCATGATAGATTTTAAGCCTTTTAAGTTTGCAATTGAATACTTCCATTCCAGACTCCTAACAACTAAGAACCCTTCTACTTGCACCGACGGAAATGTACAGATCACGTACCGACGGCGTCGCCGACGCCGTAGTGGGTCCCAACCGGTCGATCCGAGCCGTTCATCGTTCTCAGAAATTGAATGAAATGGGGTGATTTTGGATCAAGCTCATACAGCCGTCCGATTGCCTCGATTTCCGCGTAGACCCGCTCAGAATTCGATTCTGAGAACGATGAACGGCTCGGATCGATCGATTGAGACCCACAACGGCGTCAGCGACACCGTCGGTACGTGGTCTGTCAAGACCCAGTTAAGAAGTTAACACTTAACACCCTTTCGAAATCCCCATTGGGCATCCAAAAGTTCCTTGAATCACTACTAGAAGACATAACACTCATCATCTAAGATAGGCCCCCACAAATTAATAACCGCCGGGTGTTTTTTTCTCTGGAGTGGGACCCGCCAACGAGGAAGAAATTTGTACATGCCTGGCGGCTCACAAGTACTTCATGAGGTCGACCACATTAGATTATTGCCCTCTTCATAGCTTTATAGATATTTTGTATGCGTGTATGTGTTCTTATATGCACGCACCTGCCCAATTAAATAAAGTAGGTAGTTGGCCAGTGCTCAGCTCTGATTGGCTGTTATCTTGACTTGGTGACACGTGGGACCCAGCGATTTGGTTTCTTTGATTGGAAGGTGGGACCCCTTTAGGCCGGCGAATCTTCCTCAAAGGAGAGAAGTAGGAGGGTGTGTGGTTGACGCGTGTACAGTTGAAGGAGGTGGGGACCAAATTGAGACCCGAGTGCTAAAGCTAAAGCCACGAAAGTCCAAAACAAACTTGAATCCGGAAATAAAGACAAAAAGGCGGACACAGCTTTGGGCTCGCATTTAGTTGGCACGTGGGGAGGGGTGCCTTCTCTCTCGGGGGCCCCCTCAGGGCATGCCTAACTCGCCCATTACTATACAACTCTTCTTTTTAAACTGCACTGTGAATCATCTTGACCTAAGTTCGAACCCCTTGCATGCCTAATCACTTTTTGTGAACCTTTCTTAGTTTTGCACTAAAAAAATTCTTCATCTAGTATTTTTTTCGACTACAAGATTAGAAATGTGTCATTATATAGATCAAACATTGAAATTTATACTTTCTAAAAAAAAAAATTTTGAAATTTATAAAAGCAGCAAAATAAAAAAAATGCCTGTCTTGAGCGATTGTTGTCTTTAATGAACCTTTTTTTAACATGTGGTCATAATTTTTTACAATTTAGTTTGCCATCATCGAGACGGATAAATAATTTTAAAAAAAATTACGCAATAGAAACAAAAATCTATATAAACAATTTGAAATAAATAAATAAACTAGGTCAAATTTAGCCTGAATTTGTTTTTCTTTCGGTTTTATGTTACAAACTAAAAAAAAAAAGTACATTGATGGTGGACATTAATAGCGCTTGAGCCACACGACCGGTTAACGCATCATTTATAATTGAATAATGAGGCTCGAGTTTGAGAATAGGAGTGTTAAATGTTAATGAGGGACTGGAAGTCTGCTTGGTATTTATAAATAAACTAGCATAAACTTGTGCTATGTATGTATGGTAATTAGAAGGAATATCAAATCAAATCAAATTAAACTAAGTCTTACGTCTCAATCAATTTGTTCGGCTACATGAATTCATTTTTTCCATTGAGTTCTATCAAGGGCTACATGTTCATTGAGATTTAGAGTAATCCTATTCTTGCAGGCAGGGGCGGACCTGGGGGAGTGCGGGGGGGTGTGTTGCCCCGCACTCCCCCCAATTTTCGACAAATTTTCAATTTTTTCGGTGTATTTTTCAATTTTTTCAGTATATTTTCATGAGTGGCAGCTTCAGCCAACATGCGTCAAGGTCCGCCACTGATTGCAGGCTACAACATCTAATGTCAATTTGAATCTTCCTCTCCTCACAACATTCCTACAAAAATCGATTCTATCAACTAGTTTAACCATTGCATCTACAGGTGTATTAGCTTTGATGAGCCATAACTCTAAAAGTGCGGATGGGTCGGGTTGTTTAAAGAGTTGCTATTAACAAAAACTAAGAAATTAACAGAAAAAGTAAGGCCATTGCATTTCGACAAAGTTTGGTACACCCAGCATGTGGAATGAGGGATCTTGTAGTGTATCTGCACTACAGGGTTGTAGTGCGACCAGGGCCGGCCCTGGGGTAAGCCTGGCCAGTCCGGGCTTGGGCAACCCACCCCAGCAGGGGCAACCAAAAAAAAAAAAAAAAAAACCCGTAAGTTTTGTATAAATGTAAAATGTTTCCAACTCAAACAAAAGTCTTATATTTGGTCTGATGGTCACTGCCGTTGCCAATTTCCTTAGCCGGTTGAGTTCAATTCCCAAGGGCAACTCCTTCTCCTGAATCTTTTGTTTCTCTAATCTTCTTTCTTTCTTTCTTTCTTTTTTTTTTTTTTCCAGTTTTCTATTACAAACACTCTTATAAATATACACTCAAATTACAAACACTCTTATAAATATATGGGATCATACAAACTGGTTATGTTTATAGTGAGTCACTGGATTTATGCATGTGTTCGTGTAAATGTGGGTGCATTTAAATGTGGTTCAAGACTTTTTATTTTTTCCTTTTCAATCCATAATATTACGAAATCACATTACTCAATTACATTGTTAGAAATTTAGCTTTTAATATACACATCAATAATATACAAGTGATATGTTCTTACATTTAATTTAAAAAAATAATCCCAATGGTGGAAAATTGAAAACAAATCGAAGGAGCTAACACGATTTATTAATTTTTTTTGAAACAAATCATAGTTAAAATGTGAGGATACTTTGTTATTTTCCTCAAAAAAAAAAATCTTACAATTATATTTTTTTGCATTTATCTTTTATAATAAATTTACTAAAAGAACTCTTGAAGATGTAGGGGCGCAATATTTGGAGTTTGCTTTGGGCCCTAAAATAACTCTTAAATTTTTGTAATTTTTTAACTTGAATATATACTTTTTTATAAGTTAGTATTAAGTGGGCAACCAAGTTAGTGCTTGGGCTTGGGCAACCCAACCATCAGGGCCGGTCCTGAGTGCGACACCCGAGCCATTGATCTTAGCATTGAATGGCTCGGGTGCTTCACTACAGAGTTGTAATGCGACACCACACTACAGGATCCCGGAATCCCCAACAGGTACGTAGCAACAATACAAAAATTGGTGTGGAGCGTTATTGAGTTGTATGCATATTTTTAACTTTTCATTAGCTAATGTATGTGATACTTTATTAGAAAATAAAATTTATTCACTGAAGGGAGAAAATCCTAAATGGAAAAAAGTTTACAGATAAGGAGGGCTGTAAACGAGCCTAATCGAGTTCGTTCATTAATTTTTTAAATGAATCCTAGCTGAGCTCAAATTCAATGAATATTTGACAAGCCGAGCTCGGGCCAGACTTGCCTATGTTTGAGTCGAACTCGAATTTGTTCACGAGCCTT
The DNA here is from genome assembly GCA_016920895.1 of Vaccinium myrtillus. NCBI lineage: Eukaryota > Viridiplantae > Streptophyta > Magnoliopsida > Ericales > Ericaceae > Vaccinium > Vaccinium myrtillus. Next base: position 22,845,118 of record CM029270.1, read on the forward strand.
AACGAGTCAAAAAATTTAATTTCCTACCCGAATAAGTTTATATGTATATAAAATTATAAAAAATGTGTTAAAATTCAAGATTATAATACTTTTAAAAGTTTATACATGTACAAGTTTTAAAATTTTCATTATGTTCATGTAAAATTTATACATATTCAAGGTTATATGTGAAATTTCTTATGACGTGTGTGTGTGTGTTTCAGGTTCATGAGCCTACCGAGTCGAATGCTGTAAGGTTTAGGTTCGGCTCATTTGCTAAAAGAGTCTAAAATTGAGGCTCAGCTTTAGTTCGTTTAGTACTAGAGTCGAACTTAAACTAGCTTTTACCGAGTCGAGCCTCGAATAGTTCACGAATGGCTCGAGTCATTTGCAGCCCTAGAAAAGAGAGGGAGATAAAGATTAGAGAGACGGTGTGTGTTATACTAGCATGTGTAACCGAATCGAATACTGTAAGGTTCAGGTTCAGCTAATTTGCTGAACAAGCCTAAAATTGAGGCTCAAGTTCAGTTCGTTTAGTACTCGAGTCGAACTTGAACTAGCTTTTACCGAGTTGAGCCTCGAATAGTTCACGAATGACTCGGGTTATTTGCAGCCCTAGAGAAGAGATAAAGATTAGAGAGACTAGCATGTGTAACATTAAACCTTTGATTTCAATGCTAGAATATATTGTATATACTGGATAAGTTACGTACGTTTCTCACAACTAAAGTTTGCCCGCTCACAATTCCTAGTGTACTTTACATCATGAATTAGTTTTTGTACATTGCAGGATTGTATATTTACAGAGAAATTTATAATTTTTCTTTCCGTAGAACAGATCAAAATGGCGATGAAACTAAACGTAGTGTGTAAAACTAAGACAGTAAATTGAGTTTTTTTACTAGAAGAATGCGAGTGTCCTACACTTTCCAAAGCTAGCTCTTCTAATTTCCTTCCTATTGCTCTCTATATCATTACTTGTATTTAATTTTATGCCAAGAGCAGAAAAATAAAATGAAATGAAATGAATATTGCTTGAAGGGGGAAAAAAGATTTGAATTTTATGGAAGCACTTGTTTGCAATTTTCTATCGGTGGACATATATAGATCATGAAACTAGATATTGTATATTATCGAATAAGGTTTGAGCGATGTCGGTATTACCCCTTAAGTTGTGATCAATTAATAAATATGAATGGGTAATTGGCAAGTATCTATTAGCACGTATTTGAGTCATATCACGTGCTTAAATGGTATGAACTTATTATTAAGTGTACAGACCATTAAAAGGCCCAATGATTTCATCTATATGATGGGCTATGATGGAATCCATATCTATAACTAATGGAACTCATGCTTATAAATATGTGGTTAAAGTCCTCACTCCAAACCCTAGTATTTTTTCTCATACCATTTCATCGTGTGCGAGACAAAAAAAAAAACAAGATTAAGAGTAGGGATGGCAATTTCACCCAAAACCGATGGATACCCAAACCAAACCGACCCAATTGGTGCGGTTTTTAATATTTTTTCCTACCCATGGGGTGGGTTTGGTATTCAAAACATGATACCCAGCGGGTTTGGATTTGGGTTTGGTCTCAGGAAGTATTCGGCCAAACCCAAACCCAAACCGATCCATATAATATTATTTATAGGATATATATATACATATTGTTTTTTTATGTACATGTAATTTTTTTTTTTCAATTCAAAACTTTCAGTGACTTTTTATTTTATCTCCCTCCTTATTCCTCTCAAATTCCTTAAAAATCTCAAGAGTCTCTATAAGAAACTCTTAAGAAAAGTTTATTATTTAGTTATTTTCTTTGATTATGTTGGAATTTAGATGTTTAATGGAAAAATCATATGGTATATTATTTTTTTATTTTAATATATAATCTTTTTCCTTCATATGTTCATTAATAGAATGAATATTAATGCGGATTTGGTGCGGTTTGGATAAAATCCAAATCCATATGGTTTGGTTATGGTGCACTAAAATTCATACCCATTGGATATCGGTTTGGATTTGGGTATAGATAAATACTTTGGGTTTGGGTATGGTAATCGCAAAATCCGGACCAAACCGATCCATTGCCATCCCAAATTAAGAGAAGGGCTGTGGAGGTGGAAGACGACAATGACACACAAGGTTTTCATCATCCATGACGATAGGTATGCATCTGGTATTGGCAGAGGCATGTAGGGGCTGGGGGTGGCCCCGCCCCCCCCGGTTTTCTATTTCAGAGGAAATTTTGCTTATATTTTATAGATATTTTTTTAAAAAGATATAAAATTTCAAAATTAATAAAAAAGTAAGAAAACTTTTCATATCGAGAACACTAAATTATGGTGAATGATACTGCAATATTGATAATATGTTCGTGGAGTGAGTGATATGTAACAACAATACTCGAGATTAATTTTTAATTTATCAAAACTGTCCCATAAAAACTCGAAAGACTGGATTTAGTCTTGGAAAAATCATCAAACCAATTTTTTTTTTTCATAATTCGGCCCCTCCGACTTCGATTCCTGGCTCCGCCACTGGGTATTGGTTTCTTCTTGACGTGAAATCTAGGATTTAGAATTTCTTATGAAACCCATTAATAAATATTGGTTGCCTAGCTAGTCCCATGACGTCATTAATCTATTCATTCCTGCCTATTAAGTATTAATAATGGTACACTACTGTGGCCGAAAGTGAAACCAGTAACGGAAAAACAGATACTCTTGAAAATTATATTATCAAACTGTAACCACATATGCAGGAATAAAAACACATTCTGGAATGCTGGAAAAATAACAACAGAATTACGGAGACACGAGTAAACAGAAACTGTACGTATATTGAACGAAAAAAAAAAAAAAAAAAACCCAAATTAAAAGATAATATCCATTACATATTTTTCTGAGAATTGATATTTCCACCCCCAAATTATACATCCGCCCCTTCTGATGAATGAAAATTTAAAGATTAAAAGAAAAAAAAAGGGGTGTTGATAAATTTGGGGGTGTGGAACCAAATCACTCCCTTTACATATACATTACAGAGAAGCATCCATTCCACTATCCTCTTTTCTTTTTTTTACCAAATCCACTATCCCATTATATATTGAGTTTGTTTTGTTTTGCTAGAGCTATAACAAGTTGGTTCAAATTTAGTTAAAAAAAGTTATTTTAACCTCGCGTGAGTAACCTAGCGCTAACAATACTAAAAAAAATTAATTTATATCTAATTTTTAGATTTTTTTAAGTCATTTTTTTGATTTAAATTTTCAACGCTGACTTTTCGCTGCTTAAGGTAGAGTCGCCCCTGACGGAGACACGAGTAAACAGAAACTGTACGTATATTGAACGATCGACAGGACACAGTACACACAAATTAACTGGAATTATAAAGCCATTTGATGTATTTTAATCTAGAATCTGGAATTTGGCTTGTCTTTAACAGACTGATTTTTATACACATCCGCCCCTTCACTGATGATGCTTGAGGTTTATGTCGGTGTACTCCATCTCCTAAAGATTCAATAGGAAAATATAATCCAAGTGGCACCACACACTGTTCAAATGTAAACCAGAAAATTCTTGAAGCAGTCCGTTTAAGTCCCAACGTCAAGTCGGAAAAAAGTTTCTAGAGAGTAAAAAGATGGCCTCAACACGCGGCGCATAATAAATGGGTTAAATTTGCTTTGTTCATGTCCTCTCCCCCTACTATATTTGGGTGCTCTAATTGCCCAACCCTCCTTTAAGGCTAACTTGAGTTATATATACTCATCGATGTTTGCATCTTCAAACAATCTTTGATGAATGTGACTTTTCACATTTTCAACACTACTTATAACTTTAAGAAATGGATTTTCATTCATCTCTCGTAGTAATTTTTCTTTCTTTCAATGATTTAAACCTCTTACTTAGGAATATCAATACCTACTTGGACCCACCTCAAGCAGTGTGGGGTCCCACCTAATTCTTTTGGCTCAAAGTAACCAAATTAAAAGGGGAAAGCACGGGCCGGTCTAGTTTTTTTGGGCCCGTGCATGCCAAGCTCTACCAGTTTTCGAAAAATGCATCAAAAACCTCACTCACCAGTAAGCACAGTCCGACATTTGTCCCATTCTCTCTCTCTCTCTCTCTCTCTCCTCTTTATTTATTTTTCATTTCAAATTTTGAAATTTAAATGTATAAAAGTGTGTAAATCTGGGTAATCTCTATTAAAGTCTTAAACTAAAATCTAAATCTTTTGAAAGTGTCTAAACCACTAAAACCCTATAATAGGAAAATGTAGCTTAAACCTAAAAACTCTAGGGTGACCTATAAAAGTGCAAAAACCTAAACTCTTTCTTTGGTAATTATAAAAGTGCCTAAAATCTTATGGGATTATTATGGATTAAATTCTAAATGTAATTTACTATTTCTAAATTCTAAATGTACGGTGTGTAAATTTTAGTAAAATAAAATCAGAGTGTTTCTTAAACGTGATTAAAATCTTAAAGACAAAACAGTCTAAATAGTTTATAAAAATCTTGTAATAAGAAAGAAAAGACCTTAAACTTAAATAAAATAAAACAGAGTGATTGACCTTAATGGGAAAAAAAGTAATTGACCTTAATGGTAATAAATATTTGTGTTGTAACCTTAATGGTAATAATCTCAAATTAAAATTCTACTCGATCCAACCAACACAGACAATAGTCGTACTCAGAGCTTTTGTTTCATGACGCCAAATTAAGCGGAAAACAAAAACCTAGGAGCAGCAAAAGACCCCGTCTTATCACGTGTAAGTTTACAATGACAATAGTCAAGGGAGCGACAGTGGCGGCTCCAGAAATTTTTAACAGGGTGTTCATAAATTATCTTTAACTCTACTAGCTTAACCAATCAGTCATATCTTCACAAAATTTCATATACTAGTGTGTATAATGCGACCTCAAAAATGCAAAAACACGTAAAACGTTGTAGTTGTTTTCAGTTTTTTTATATTTTTACTAAAGCAAAATCAAACGGAGCATAAATATTATGCTTAGATAAAATTACTAGATGCAATATAACAACAAAATAAAAAAGCGTGTTCAATTGACCACATTTTCTTATATGTGGTGTCACCTATGATTGGTTATAACGGGATGTAATTTAGGTTGTTCAAAGTAGACTGATTTGTTGGTGGGTGTTTATTTAATTTTGTACTGGGTGTTCATTCATATTTCGGTTGGGTGTTCAAAACATGAACTAACCTACAATTTGTACAAATTTTTACATGTATTATTATTAGTACAAATTTTTTTTTTAGGGTGGTCATGTGACCATCCACCCCATAGGGTGGAGCCGCCAGTGGGGAGCGATAGCAGCAGCGGTAATAGCGGTAGCAGTGACGGACATTAGTAAGTTTGGTGTAGTTTAATTGTAGCTCTTTTGTTAGTGGGGGTTATATGTTGAATGTGAAAATGTAAAGAGAACCCAATAATTGTTGCGTCTTTAGACGGGTTTCTTGCAAAGAAAAAGAATCACACAATAGGGAAAAGGAAACAATTCTTGTTGTGGCTAATAAAGACACAGGCCCATTACTGAAAGCAACTCTCTCTCTCTCTCTCTCTCTCTCTCCGTTATCTGAAACACGTATGGAGATCCGCGTGGAAAGACAATTTAACAAAGTCTCTTACGTAGTGCATGACTAAGGAGTTTGGGTGATGTGGAGAGGGGTGGAAGATTGGTGGTAACTTGATGAAAATAGAAAAAAAAACTTGATGAAAATACTTAGCTCAATGTTAAACAACCGAAATGCTACACGCACATTATCCTAACACAACAAGAGACAATGGCTGACGTGGTGCGCAACGTGGACTGGTGGTAACTTGATGTGGAAAAAAACTTGATGAAAATACTTAGCCCAAAAAAAGTGAAAATCAAAACACAACACGTTGGCTGAGTTGAGAGAAGCGATCAGATCTTCTACTTCCTTAGGCCAACGCATGCAGTCCATAGCGTGCGGGCTTCACAGGCAAGGGCGGATCCAGGAACCTAATCTGCCTTGGGCTACCTAAGATTTTGAACATTGTACCGGACATGGTACCGTTAATGCTATTGGTACGATACGTACCGGTACCGGAGTGATACCGAGACCGTTTCGGAGTACTTATATATTAAATCTTCAATTACAAATAGTGCAGCCTTTGAAAAGGCTGTTGTTACTTGTTGCAGATTTGGTGTATATGTGTCAAATAGGAGTATAATGTATATAACTTTTCCTCTTCCCAAAATTGTTTCTCATCTGGGGAAGAAACACTCTTGAAGAAATAGCTATGGCGTTGGCGGTGTTGAGAGGGAGTGAGAACCATCTTTATACAAAAGGTGGAGATCTATAAGAAATCACTTCTTATGTATCTCCTTTCACGATCTGCTAAACCAGATCTGCTATGCCGGAGAAGAGCAAGGCTCCGTTGGGCTATGTTCCAACCAATGGTTACAATGAGTTGGGCTACACAACAAAAATAAGGTGGGCTAAAATTTATTAGACTTAAATTCCACATGTAAATTTTTTATTTTTTTACTTTTTCTCGCCCTCACCTGGGCTACAGCCCACCGTAGCCCGTGGATAGATCCGCCCTTGTTCACAGGGATTCGTTGGCGATTGGTAAGGTACCAAACTGATCATCTCTTCCAGAACTAGATAATGAAATCATATACCTGCTTCTTATTTATGCACTGCTTTATGTTATATTTGACTTGTGGCTAAATTTACTGTAAGGATTAGTTGGTGAGAGTTAGCTGTTGAGTGACATAACCGACATTTCGAAAGTTTCAAGTGTTTGAATTGGTTTTAAAAACTTTAAACTAGGAATCTGTAAGAGGGAAAAGTTTGCAGTTACAATTAATAACCGTTTTGTAGCCGTTATATGAAGCGGTGCCTAATTTGTTCACGTCTTACAATATATCGCCACCTTGTAGGATAATGATTGTTTACCTTGTAGGATACTAAAAGCCTTGTTCGTTTCCCTGTTTAGTTTTAGTTTTAGTTTTGATGACATCATTATTTCTCTCATTTCTCTCTCTATCTCTCTCCACTCATTACACCTGCTGACATCATCAAAACTAAACTAAACTATCTAACCAAACACAACCAAAGTAGTTTTATGGAAGATTATGGTTACACATGTCAAGATTCAAGAATGAAAGATAAGTTGGAAATGTTCAATGTATTTTACCACCATGACACAAACTACAGTACACATGTAATTAAGAATTTCTTCCATACCATATCAATATTGATTTTAAGAAAACATATTTCATCTTTAGGTTTTTCCAAGTAACTTTTGCTACCAATTAAAATATAGCATTACGGAATAGCAACATAAATGCACGGTATGCACATCAACACAAAAGAATTATGAGATCACTGCTTTAGATTGTTAGAACTTTTAAATTACAACAAAACACCCAAAAATAAGATACGACACAAGACATGGAAATTATGAACACCATCAATCAAATATATTAGATAGTAGAGTTAGGAAAATAGCCTGTGAGATCGATGAAAGACACGTCAAGTCGCTATTCTAAAGCCGTATTCACCTCTCTACGTGTAGGTTATGTCAGTCGAATACCACTCCAAGATACAACCCAGAAATCTCACAGTATATCTCCACGTTACACTATCGGCGGATGACAGGGGTGCCAAGTCTTTCTCTAAATGCCCAGAGGATATAGAAAAATATAATGGTGAGAAGAGAGAAGAGAGAAGAGAACTCAAGATATTAGGATGTTCAAAAACCCTTGTAGGATAACTCTATATTTATAGAACTCCAAAATGACTCTTCGCAAAAGTCATGTGCCTTGTAATTAACACATGAAATGATGTTACTTCTCATGAAAAATCATGTCTCTTAAAATTGATGTAAGCATATGAAAATGCACAACCCTTAAACAAATTTTTTTTATTTAAATTTATAAAATTTAAATCCCAACACTCTAAACTAACATAGAATGTGAATTTAAGGTCTTGATGCCCTTTTTTTTAATGCTTTCTTCTCTCTATTCGTATTCTTGTGAAAGCGAAGTAGGGTATTTAAGTTGAAGACTTGAGGCCTCGTTTGTTTGATCGGAGATAAATGGATGTGATATGAAATCTCTTGGGATATGGGTGAGATATAAAATCCTAGGGATATTGCTCAGGATATCAATGGATGGAGAAAATCAATATCCGGTGTTTGTGTTTAACGGGATATAGCCACTGGAAAACACTTTTTTGTTGTTTTAGCCATTGGAAAACCCATATCCCATCCAAATCCCATCCCCCATGGGATTTTAGGATAAAACTTGGTGAGGGATTTCAAATCCCATCCAAAATAAGGAAACCAAACATAAGATTTTGGGTCCCACTCCATCCCAACTCTAAATCCCATCCCCAAATCCCACCAAACAAACATGGCCGAGAACCAAAACCTTTCCAAGAGTCCATGATAACGAAAATGAAATATATATAGCTAGAAAACCACACGCACCATTTCCACTAGAATATTTTATAGAGTCCTGTCTGATTTTGGGCATGAGAGAGAGAGTGTGTGTGTGTGTGTGGGTGTGTAATTTGGATCAGGAGCTTCAATTGCTCTGATGTGATGCATGCCAAGTCTCTGCTGGTTTTTATATCACCCCATTGTGAGGGAAATGTTAGCACTGCCCACGTACTGAAATTATTGTTTATGGTAATTTCAAATTTTTTTTTTGTTGCTAAATTACATCAAACCTATTTTCTCTGTATTTACTACACTTATACATAAAATTTATAATGTACACGTAAATATGGTGCAACTATAGAGTGAAAATGATGCTTAATAAATAGTAAACGAGTATTAAAGTTGGTGTGTCATGGTGGGTGGCCCTGTGCTCCTCAGCATTTCAATTGCCTTTATCTTCAAACTCTTGCAATCAACCACAAAAAATACCAAAAAGAAAAAAATTATAATATAAATGAGAAAAGCAAAAAACATCGACGAAAGCAAGACAAAGAGATATTTGTTAATGGACAATATGGCCCACCTTCCAATCCTATCATCACCATCTTTTTAAATTTCATTTAATCGTTTACACTGAGGAGTACTAAAATTAAATAGGTGTAAAAGTTGCCTCCATATAGTAGAAGAAGGAGACGTTTCCTCGTTTATCTGGTGTTTGGATCTTCTGACAATCTTTCATAGAAAAAAGGGAATTCATTTTTTTTTCTTTTTATAATATTTTATATATTATATATATACATACATACTCCATATGTAACACTTGCGTTTGCACTCACATACATTAACATCCACATCTTTCTGTTTTTTCCCTATAAAAAGTTGTTTGTAGCTGCATCAAATGATTTGAAAAGGAAGGTCAAATCAGTGAAGTTCCCCTGTTTTTATCTATTCGCAAGTACTACTGCTTCACACAAAAGCCCCCAGCTGTGTGTGTGACTTGAGATAGACAGAGAGAGAGAGAGAGAGAGAGAGAGAGAGCATACCCCCAAAATGTACAGGTGATGTGAATGCCTACTTCATTAGTTCATGTCATTCTTTTTTTCCCCTTGAGATAAGAAAAAGAGTGATAAATGAGTGAATAAAGAGAGGTATCTTTATCTCATACTTTTTAGCCCCATCTCTCTCTCTCCCTCTCTCTCTCTATCTTTCTCTTTTCCTTTTCAAGTGGTAGAGTTGCAGAGACGATTTCAGTCTGACAAGCGACTTTACCCCAATTGAAGACTCTACTTATACACAATAATAATAATAACATCATAGAGATCTCATAAATATCTATATAGATAGATATCGAGACATGTGAGTATGGTGTTGGTGTTTTTTTGATGACGATGTATCCTTCCCCTTCCCTCGCATCATCTCATGTGCATCCTCTCTCTCTCTCTCTCTGAAATTCTCTGATTGGGCTTTAATTTTGCAGATGATAATCGCCGAGGAGGAGGAGGAGCACGTGCAAACTCAGAATTCCATCATACGAGGTGGGTGCCTAATATGGAGGAGTATTATTCGCCAACACTAATCAATTGTATCTGTCTTTGTGTCCTCTCTCCATAAAATACTACAGTACTACTCTGTTTCCTTCTCTGCTCCATATCAATTAACTTGGTCATGTTGCATAAATGAGTGGAATAACCGAAGTTGTTCCTTTTCATTGGCAGAAGAAGAAGAAAAAGAAGAGTAAGGAGGAGTATACAACAAATCATCATCATCATCGTCTAGTTCAAAGGCCGGCGGGCCGATGTCGACCTATTACCATGGGAATTCACAAGTACAAGGGGATGGTTTGCAAACTCTGATCCTCATGAATCCAAGCTACGTTGGATACTCCGACACTCAACCGCCGCCAGGGAATTTCGTTTTCCTCAACTCCAACGCTGCTGCTCCTACCACCACCGGACACGCTCAATTCCAACAGAGTTTCACTCACGCGCCGCCACCGCCGCACAACCAGAACCAACAATTCGTCGGAATCCCCCTTCACGCCGCCTCTTCTGCCCCTTCCGCCTCGGATCCCAACCATGACAACATCTCAGCCGCCATCCATGGCTTCATCCCTCGAGTTCATCACTACAACATGTACAACAGTTCAATTGACCCCACAGCCGCGGCACGTGAAGTTACCCGCGTCCAGCAGGGGCTTTCCCTCACCCTTTCTTCGCAGCAAACTGGTCACGGAGCAGCCGGGCATACCATCTCTCCGACTAGCGGCGGTGGCGATGACGTGAGGGTTATTTCCGGCGGTTCACCTTCGTCGGGAATTTCGAACGGGGTCAACGGAGTACAGAGTGTTTTGTTGAGTTCCAAGTACTTGAAGGCAGCACAGGAGCTTCTTGATGAGGTGGTTAATGTCGGAAAGGGGATTGGAAATGATGAAGGGGGTAAGGGGACGAACAACGGGCAGGGGAAAGTAACAGGAGGACAATCGACAGTGTCGGTGGTGGCCGGAGAAGGGTTAAGTAGTGGTGGTGGTGGAGGTGGAGAGACAAGTGGGAAGCGTGGCGGTGAGCTGACGACGGCAGAGAGGCAGGAGGTTCAGATGAAGAAAGCAAAGCTCGTGAACATGCTGGATGAGGTATGACCGTTGAGGATTTAAATTGCAGTATCAGAAAACACGCAATAGAATGTTTAATATAGAAGTATATTATATCGGACACTATCGGCAATACATAAGTAAATAACAGAATTGAATGTCAAAATCCTGTTACGTACGAGACTTTTAAGTATGCGTGTATATATGTGCATGTATAGGAAATTTCAGTGAGGTCTTCTCATCAATTAATCCGGTTGGATGAGATATTGAGAGGGGTACCCCATCACATGTTGGGTTAAGGATCCAGACATTTGACGTTGTTTTCATATTTTGGAATTGGTAGCTCTCAAGCTAGAATTTTTCTCTCCTTTTCATCTGACAAATGTTGTTTTCATTTGAATTTTATATAATAATGAACACTAACTTTTTCAGCAGTTCTGTTCTTTAAAGATGTATAGCCCGAGTTTTGTGGGTTTTTTGTTTTCTCATCTTCTTTTTTGTGAAGTAGACCTTGACTAAAACTTCAGGTTTAATTCCATCACACTGAAAATCAATCTCTCTCTCTCTCTCTCTCTCTCTCTCTCTCTCTCTCTCTCTCTCTCTCTCTCTCTCTCTCTCTCTCTCTCACACAACATTTTTGTTTCACACACACACATTTTTGAATCAACACTTCTGGACTCTCTCTCTCTCTCTCTCTCTCTCACACACACACACACACACACACACACACTTGACAAAATTTCTGGACTAGGATCTGTTACCCTCTTTTTCATTTCGGAGTTGTCCTTGATTAAAGCCTCAGTTCTAGAGACTTTAGTTCAGACCTATCGTTCTTCCTCATGCTCAAATTGCATAAACTTTCAGGAACAAGATAATGGGCACGTAAAACCCCAATAATTTGTTTTAAAGTAAATTTTGACCTCTTTAAGTTAGGTACATAGCTTAGTTATCCGAAGCTAACTTGGCCCCATGATTCTATTTTGTAGGTTGGTATCATTGAATTTAGTAAATATAGGCTAATTAACTTGTATCTTGTTTCTGTTTCATTTACTGGTGTTTTTTTTTTTTTTTTTTTTAGGTGGAGCAAAGGTACAGACAATACCACCATCAAATGCAGATTGTGATATCATGGTTCGAACAAGCTGTAGGAATCGGATCGGCTAAAACATATACTGCTTTGGCACTGCAGACAATCTCAAAGCAGTTCCGGTGCCTCAAAGATGCAATCACGGGCCAAATACGAACAGCTAGTAAGAGCTTGGGCGAGGAGGATTGCTTTGGAGGAGGAAAGAGTGAGGGTTCAAGGCTCAAATACGTGGATCATCATATTCGCCAGCAGAGAGCTTTACAACAGTTGGGAATGATCCAACCTAATGCTTGGAGACCCCAGAGAGGACTGCCTGAGAGATCTGTTTCCGTTCTTCGTGCCTGGCTTTTCGAACACTTCCTCCACCCGTAAGAATGACCAATATGAAAACTTTCTTTGTAACTGTTATATTTCGTGCAGCATTAATCTTAGTGACAGGAGGCTAGCTACATCAATTGCTGAAATTTGTTTTTTGTTGGGGAAAGCTTGGTGCCAAATAAGAACTTTGTCAAGTTCACCTAGTCCTCGCCTTATTATTGCCAAATAAGGCGAGGAGAAAATAAGGCGAGGAGAAGCCTGCTCACTAAAACCTTGCCAAGATAACAGTATGGGAGAAAGTTATGGTGCACCTGGCGTGTGTACTCTAGGAATGTTCACTAAAGTTTTTGTTTATGTAATGTGCTTTTTGGTTTTTATAGTAATACATTTTGGTCAAAATTTTATTATAAGTTTCTACAACTATGAGAACTTGGCAGGAACTATATGTGCATTATTGATAAATATTCGGCTTGCATACTCCTGTGTTCAATTTGATGAAAGACTTAAAAATCTTAGTTGGTAAATCAACTAGGTTGAACAATAATTGCAATTCTTACCTCTCCCAGCTGTTCTTTTCTTGCAGTTACCCCAAGGACTCGGACAAAATTATGCTCGCCAAACAAACAGGACTCACTAGGAGCCAGGTACCCGAGAAATTCTATGCATTCTTGATCGTTTTCTCACCTAATTTTTTCAAGTTGTCATGTTGAAATTCTACCTTATGTCCAGGTCTCAAATTGGTTCATAAATGCTCGTGTCCGCCTTTGGAAGCCAATGGTGGAGGAAATGTACTTGGAGGAAACCAAGGAAAAAGACCAGAATGGAGCCGAGGAAAAAACAAGTAAACACGAAAATAGTGAAGATTCATCCCCACCAAAGTCCAATCTTCAGCAACAGAAAAGCCTAGTGAAAGAGAATGAGAACAGGAAATTCAATTCACACCCGGAGAACCCTACAAACCAGAACACAACCCCTCCAACTATTTCCATTTCCACAGCTGCGACATCCCCCACTTTTCAAACCCATCCCGGATTTAGCCTCATTGGATCACCGGGAGTGGAAAGCTTCAACCATGCAAGTCCCAAGAAACAGAAGAGCACCGAAATTCTACAATCCCCTATTAATGAGCAACTGTTGATGAGATTTGGCAATGAGAGGCAGAGTAGAGACGACAGAGGGTTCACGTTGACTGGGCCACCCAATAATTTCATTGGAGGATTTGGGTCCTACTCCATCGGTGAAATGGGTAGGTTCAGTGCTGAGCAGTTCCCAACAACATATGCAGGAAATGGTGTTTCGCTTACTCTTGGCCTCCCACACTGCGAAAACCTATCTATGTCTGGAACCCATCAAAGCTTTCTCCCCAACAACCAAAGCATCCAACTTGGAAGAACGGTAGAAATAGGTGAATCAGATGAGTTTGGTTCTATTAGCACTCCGACATCTTCTCACTCCACAGCAGTGTACGAGAATATCAACATACAAAGTCGTAAAAGGTTTGCAGCGCAATTGTTGCCCGACTTTGTCACCTGATGAAGAAAGAGGAAAGGATGACAGGTAATCCTAAGAATTCAAAGCCTCTTTCACTATTTCTTCCCGTATACCCTTAGAGGAAGAGGAAGATTTTACATAGTATATAGGTCGATACTTTTGAAGAGATTCAAGAGAACCATTTGAGTACTTCTTATAAAACAGCTTAGGAGTTTTAGAGTATATTTTGAGGAGGATTGTATATTATTTTTGCCGCTACTGCAGGTTACCTAGATTGATTGTATGTTGTATTGGATATGAAAATTATTGTAGTTAGTATGGGGGTGGGTATAGAAATGAATAATATTGATTTGATGAAAACGTATGAGCCATCATATGAAGGACAAAGATAAATACTGGTGAAACTATAAGACCTCTAAGCTTGGTTTTATGTATAATACTATATTTTATACATTTGTAAGCACATGTAGGCTGAGTAAACTCCGAAAGAACGTTAGTTTGTTCGTTGTTATTGTGAACATTCTTCCAAAATCACACCATGCATACTACAACTGTATGGACATGGCTTTCTAACAAAAAAAACACATTCCAATGCAGGGTATATAATATATTCTGTGTTTGAACCTCATCGCCAACTTAATGATTAAAATAGACGTGTTTAGCCTGCTTATACAAGAGAGTCTAGCTACATATAAGGAGGCGTGTTGAAAATATAAATAATAAAGTTGTCGCTCTCTCTAACAGCTTAAACTTTTAGAAGAGTTGGCGGTTAACAATCTGATTAATATGGGTATTAGAATAGGCAATAGATTCTGTGTCCAAACCTCACCACCAATTTAATGATTAAAATTTAGACGTGTTTAACCCGTTTTTACAGGAGAGTCTGGCTACATGTGAGGAGGCATGTTAAGAATATAAATAATAAAATCTGTTAGGGAGAGGGACAAATTTATTACGAGATTAAGTTATTTCTATTGCCGGTGGAAACAAAAGTTTCCTCCAAATCAATTGTATTGCACCACATTCATGTTCTCGATTAAGTTATTTCCACTGCCAGTGGAAACAAAAGTCAAGTCAATTACATTGCGCCACATGTTCATGTTCTAGATTAACTTATTTTCACCGCCGCCTTCCACCGGCAGTGGAAATAACTTAATCTCATAATAAATTTGTCCCTCTTCCTAACAGGTTAAGCTTTTAGATGACTTTTTAGGGAGTTTTTTTTTTTTTTAGATTTGAGGGGAATAGTTTAATATAGTAAAGTTAAAATAGAGAGTCTGATTTTGTGAGTTTTTGATAAAGTGACTTGCTAATTTATAAAAGGTGTTTTTGAAGTTAAATTTGGTGAAAAATTTGGTTCTTTTGATAAGGATGCTCTTAGTAGTTAACAATCTAACAAAGTTGACATATTTAAAATAACAAAATATGCAATTTAAAATTTTTATCCTAGTTTCTTTTTTTTGCTGTCCCAAAATATAGGGCCAATTTAAAATTTTCAATAAAGGAAAGTTTGTAAAGTTCAATTTCTGCCCTTGAGATATTTTTAACAATCAAAACAATTAAACCAAAAGAAGAATAATTGAAAAGTTTAAAGTGCGCTCTAAATTTTTTAAAAAGTTCTCCGATTATATTGGCGGCAAGACTTTCCGCTTTCCGGAAAACAATTTATATTCAAAATTTGATTATTTCTTATTTTATTAGAGTCAACTAATGAAGGGCAAACTTGAAAGGGTACCATTGTATAATCAGTGTTCTAAAAATCGGTCAAGTCGGCCGATTAGTCGGCCAAAAGTCGCTAGTCGGAGGTCTCCCAACTTGATTGAAACTCGACTAGTCGTCCAAAAGTCGGCAATTAGTCGGCCAAAAGTCGCTAATCGGCAGCCGACCGACCCAGGACCGACAAACGTCTTTTAGAACCTTGTGTGTAATACATAAAATATTGAAATTTTAAAGTAGAACAAATATTTCGTGACGGAGGGCATTTTTCTTGAATATTACGGTCTATTTACAAACAGAAAGTGAGTCTCAATTAGGAGACCTAACTTGTGAACTAGTTGCCACTTTTTACTCAATTTGTCATTGAAGAGGCTTCTACAAACGCGTATATTAGCACAAGAGTAAGTAGTGTTGTGCATGTTCGTTACACGGGACTACGAGAAAAGCCAATGTGATTTTCTTTGTCTCATGCATCGAACAGACACAATACTAATTGATAAAAGATGTAATTTCATTTTTTCCCAGCTCCGTGTTCGATGCATGTTGACGTTAATTCTATAAACGGAAAGACATATCTACAGTTATGAATTAAAAATTTGAAATATGAAAAAAGTAAATTCACACTAATTTGCAAATGTAAAAAAATGTAAGATAAGCAAGTAATAAACAAAAACTAAAAAGTATAATATTTATTTATCGTTTTATCTAACAAAACTTGACTCTCAGTTCCCTAAAATCTCTCTCTCTCTCTCTCTCTCAAATGGGCAAAGCCCTGCCAACCCATCGGAGTTGCCTATTTCTGCAATTGATGGTTCAGATTCGCGGATGAATTATTTCCGGTAAAAGTTATTATTACTGGTAATAATCCATCCTCGAACCTGAACCATTGATTGTCAAGATGGACGACTGATATTGGAAGTTGGCAGAGCCTCAGGTTCGAGAATGTGGGGAATTGGAAGTTGAGTTTTACTTTTTGTTTATTTGGTTTATTTATCTTACATTTTGTTTGCAAATTAATTTGAACACCCACTCCTAATATGAAACTTTATTTCATCCTGACTGAATTCAATTTGTTATTGTGATTTTTTACTGCATTGGCATGAAGATGACATAGTTTAGGATCTTTGTAATATGCATTTTATTGTTGTTATAACTTTTTAAATCATATTCGTTGTGCCATATCTGGTGGTCCATATTTTTATTTGGGAAATGTTCTACTAATTTTTTTATGTCAACTTTTCCTATATCTACTTTTTCACTACTTATATTGACGCTTTTTTTTTTCTTAAGCTATTTTTTCCTATCAATAGGTGTTAAGGGACAAAAAAATTCATATTGATGGTTTTATTTATTTATTTATTTTTAACTATGTTTTCCATCAATTAGCCTACCCATTTTGAACCCGAGGGCTCTGCTGTTCGTGAGGGATGACAAGGCCTGCCAATTTTTTATCTCAGTCGTACATCTCAGCAATCAATGGTTCATGTTCACGGATGTATTATTACCAGAAATAATTCATCTGCGAATCTGAACCATTAATTACAGAGATAGGCGACTCTGATGGGTTGGTAGCCTATAGGCCCTCGAGGATATTTTCACATTTTTCGTTTAAACCTTCGGGAAATTCCACGCTGCCCCCACTGTAAGGACCCGTATGAAAAATCACTATTTGGAGAAATTTCGATTTGGCGGACAAAAAGTCCCGGGAATTGTTCCTTGGATTTTTCTAATCACAATGGTATAATTGGAAGTTATTTTTGAGTAAGACAAAGTCGTCTTTCACCCTTTTTCTTCGGAGAAAAATGTGCCGTTTTTCGGTTTTGTACTAAAAGTGGGGGGGGGGGGATGAGATTTTGATGTGATTAGAATTTCAAAATTTTGGCAATGCAATTGTTTCCAAATGGGGGGTACTTCCTTATTTTCATAAATAAATTAAAGTAAAGAAAACTCAAAATTATAGTATTTACTTCTGTACGGGGATAAAAATCCACGTGAGCCTGGATCTCGTGCTTCCTTGATTCAACCCCGGATCTGCAAGACAGAAAAAGGGTTAGAGCACCTTTGCCTCTCGTCGGAAAAGGCCCTTCGATGCCTAAGTTAGTTTCACGTACTTGAATTCTTAAATCTTAATGCGTATGAATGGGGTTTCACAGCGTACCTTTTGTCATTGTTATTGTCTTGTATTTATAGGTGTGAATGTCTTATGAGTTTTAGGCATCTCGTGCCTTCTGTTTCCTATTAACTTTAGGAACCCTTTTCCAAATAGGAGTTTCCTATTAGGCATAAACCTCCATATCCTGCAAGATCCCGTCTTGCATTAGTCTTTCTTTCCATATAGGATTCCCTATTTGGGGTTCATTCCCAATCTTATCATCCATACCCCCAGCATAATCCGCATCCACAAACCCTACAACTGAAATTTGATCCTGCTTTGCAAACATAATCCCACGGCCTACAGTACCCTTCAAGTATCTGAAAACCCACTTGACTGCCTTCCAATGCTCTCTGCCTGGATAGGCCATGTACTTGCTGACTATGCTAACTGCATGTGCCAAATCGGGTCTAGTACACACCATTGCATACATCAAGCAACCAACTGCGCTGGCATAAGGCACCTTTGACATATCCTCAATTTCTTCATCAGACTTCGGACACTGTGCTGTAGACAACCTGAAATGACTCGCCAAAGGTGTACTAACAGGTTTGGGATTATCCAAGCTGAACCTCTCCAACACTTTCATCACATAATCCTTTTGAGATAACCACAACTTCCCCGCTGACCTATCTCTGCGAATCTCCATCCCAAGTATTTTCCTAGCTGTCACGCCCTCAAAATTTAAAAGATAAATCATTTAGAAAATTCACGTGGACGGTCAACCAGTCCACGGGCCACGTCAAAGTCCAAGTAGAATAGTCAAAGTCAACAACATGGTACATAAACGTCTATGGGTACCCGAACCCAAAATATACACGTACATATGTTTTAAGTAAGTTTACAACCCATTATCAAAAGAGAAGACTTAACAAGTTACAAAATCATCTTGGCAAAAATACTACTTCTAAGATGATGATATAACTCTTCCATAAGCTTTCAAAACAATGCATGCATGCACTCCAAGCACTCCATGATCATGCTCCTTGGTGGGTACCTGAAAATTGATAGGTTGAGCTACACTAGCCCAGTAGAGAAAAGTCTAACAATTCTAAATGCAATGAAATGTACATGAGTGAAAGCCAAGAATGAATAGGTCAAGGAACAAGAACCAAAGGGAGATCATGTGGACGGCCCACTGGAAAACGGTGCGGTTCGCGTTTCGAAAAGATTATGATTGTTTGAGTCGCCACCCGGATTTTAGGTCCGAACCCCGAGAAACCGATAAAAATACAACTCGTTGCCCATTGAAAAAGATTTTACTAGCCATTGTGAAACCAAAGATTTCTCGGATTCGGGGGTTTGGTTACGAAAGGGGAAGGGTTTTACGGCACCCCTCTCGCCCGGTCCGTGAACCGGTCTCTACTCAACATTTTGTGGGATTTTGGAAATGTTTGAAATTTGACTTTAAACACGAAATGGGGGATACGGGAATGGCAAACACGTAAATGAATATTAAAACACAAACTAAGTGATGGTGGATGCTTGTGTGAAGTGTACAATGCGATTCTGAGAATGATATAAACAAGGAAAATGACAATGAAGGAGAAAAATAGAACTTAAAACACCATTTTGAACAAAATTATTTATCTTTCTGACACTATTTGCATGTTTTGGAGGGTTTTGATATAGAAATGAGAAAAACATAAAACTACAAAGTTGTAGCCCTCAAATTCTCTACGTTTTGATATATAATACGTTGAAAACGGAGTTCGGAGTAAAAGTTATTTGGTAAACTTGTGGTGACTTTTGTTGGGGTTTGAGCGCTCAAAGTGGATTGAGCGCTCAAGGTTAAGGCCTTGAGCGCTCAAGCCCTTCCCAGATCGCCAAATTCTGCTATTTTATGATACTTTTCAGACCTTGTAGGCTCATTTCAAGTATGAGGAACTTGAATGAGCCCCTTGTCTCCCTCAAAGCAAGACCAAAACAGTGATTTTCACATGGTTTTAACTACCTTTTGGCTTGATCAAGGCTTGAACTTGTGGTTTGATGAATGGAT
>CM029270.1:22865899-22910090 GCA_016920895.1 Vaccinium myrtillus
AAACATGATTTTCTCAATGAAATACACAAGACACAAGAAGATGAACCATCCAAGAGCTTATACACACACATACACAACATTTACACTTAGAAAAGTTAGAAATTTCCCTACCTCAAAGAAGAAAAGCTCAAGACCCAACTTGACTCTAAGCCCTAGCTTCTCCAAACTCTAGAAATCACCAACCCAGGCTTCTCCAAAGCCAAGACAAGAAGATATCAAGCTCCAAAGATCAAAGGTTGAAGGATTTGTGCAAGGGGTTAGAGGATTTGTGGAATTTGTGGGAGAATTTATTGGAAGAAATGAAGAAAATGGAGGTTTAGAGAGAGAGGTGTTGGCTGATGTTGGGGAGGGAGAGTGCTCTCTCTCTCCTCTCACACACCACAAATACATACACACTTTAAATTATTACACCCCCAACCCTTGTATTGGCTTGTGTAGTGCAAAAAGGCCCAAACTAATTAACTACACCCAACAATCCATCACCTAAACATTTCAATCAATTCCTCACATTTCTCCAACTTTATTTTCGAAAAAATAATTAAAAACACGAGTCCTTACACTAGCAGCACCCAAGTCTTTCATGTCAAACTCCTTGCCCAACAAAGATTTCAACCTGTTCACCTCAACCATACTCTTCGCAACAATAAGCATATCATCCACATAAAGTAGTAGGAAAATACATGAACCATCATCAAGACTCTTAACATAAACACAACAATCATACTCACAGCGTGTGAACCCAATCCGAATCATGTAGGAGTCAAACCTCTTATACCATTGTCTTGGAGACTGTTTAAGCCCATAATGCGACTTCTTCAACCTATAAACAAGGTGCTCAGTCCCTGGCTGCATGAATCCCTCTGGCTGCTCCATGTAAATGACCTCCTCCAAATCACAATGGAGGAATGCTATTTTCACATCCAGCTACTCTAACTCCATATCATAGCTAGCCACCAATGCCAAGAGAATCCTGATCGACGTATGCCTCACCACTGGAGAAAAGACCTCATCATAATCAATCCACTTCCTTTGCGAGTACCCCTTTGCTACCAAACGAGCCTTGAAATTTTCCTTATCCTTTTCAGACGCAGCTTCCTTCTTCTTATAAACCCACTTGCAACCCACTGTTTTCTTCCCTTGAGGTAGTTCTTTCAACTCCCAAGTCTTGTTCTTATGCAATGACTCTATCTCCTCCACCATGGCTTCCATCCATCTGTCCTTTTCAGAAGTAGTAATGGCCTCCTGAAAAGTAGATGGATCTCCACTGGTAGTGGACAATGCATAAGAAACCATATCCTCAAACCCATACCTCACTGACGGCTTGATTACACGTTTGGGTCTCCCTGTGGCTATGCTTTCCAGTTGCTTCTGCTGCTACTGATCAAGCTGTTCCTTTGGCTGAGAACCACCTGTGTCTCCACCTGTATCTGTGTCACCACCTGTGTCAGAATCACCCAGCTCAATCTGTATACCCTGTTGCTTGCTACTTTCCCCTGACTCGGATTTTTGAACCCCTTGATGTGCCTTGACCATTGAATCCTCATCAAATACCACATCTCTATTGATCACCACCTTTCTTGCTTCCGGATCCCAAAGCTTGTACCCTTTCACTCCTTTTTCATACCCAATAAAATACACTGTTTGGACTTCGCATCAAGCTTTGACCTCTCATTGCCGGAAACATGAACATAGGCTGGACACCCAAAGATCCTGAAAACTGAGTAGTCAACCTCCTTGTCTGTCCACACCTCTTCCGCTACCTTTCCATTCAAAGCAATACTAGGCGGCCTATTTATCACAAACAATGCCATGCTCACTGCTTCTGCCCAGAACATCTTTGGAAGCCCTGCATTATGTTTGATACATCGTGCCCTTTCTGCTATGGTTCTGTTCATCCTTTTTGCCACCCCATTCTGCTGCGGTGTCTTTCGAACTGTCCAGTGTTGCTGAATCCCATGCTCCTCACAAAACCTCAGAAAATCCCCATCTTTGTACTCTATCCCATTATCTGTCTGGAGGCACTTAATCCGTTTTCCAGTCTAATTTTCCACCTCAGCTTTCCACACTTTGAACGTTGCAAAAACCTTAGACTTGTGTCGCATGAAGTAAACCCATACTTTCCTCGAATAATCATCGATAAAGGTCACGAAATACAGAGATCCCCCTTTCGAGGCTACCCTCACTGGCCCCCAAACATCAGAATGAATATAGTCAAGAATGCCCTTTGTTCTGTGAGTAGCATTCCTAAACTGCACCTTACACTGCTTCCCAGAACACAAAATTTACAGAACCCCACTTTGCACGATTTCACCCCTTTCAGCAGATTCCTCTTGTGTAGCTCCAACATTCCACGTTCCCCCATATGCCCCAACCGCATATGCCAAAGAATGGTATCATCAGTATCAACTGTTGTGGTGGCAGCAGCTCCACCTACAAC
Source organism: Vaccinium myrtillus (assembly GCA_016920895.1). Taxonomy (NCBI): domain Eukaryota; kingdom Viridiplantae; phylum Streptophyta; class Magnoliopsida; order Ericales; family Ericaceae; genus Vaccinium; species Vaccinium myrtillus. The sequence goes on from CM029270.1 coordinate 22,868,337, forward strand.
TGTACTCTCTGTCAGCTTGTAAATATTACCAGGAACTTTGGAACCCTTCATTAACACCATAGCACCCTTCGTTACCTTCATAACTCCACCTTCTATTTTACACCCACAACCATTGGAGTCTAAAGTTCCCAACGAAATTAGATTTTTCCTCAACTCTGGAACATGTCTAACATCACCTAACGTTCTCACAACACCATCAAACATTCTGATCTTAATTGTGCCTATTCCTATGACTTTACATGATGCATCATTACCCATAAGAACATTACCACAATCCACTGACATGTGATAAGAACATGTTGAATCCAGAATCCATGAGTCTGCCAAGTGATCCGGATTGGCAGAGACTGAAAGCATATCACCATCTTCAGAATCCTCTTGCTCAACCACGTTCGCAGAATTCGATGATCCATCTTTCCTGTCCCCTGCCTTTCCCTGTTTCTTCTTCCAGTTCCCTCATTTTCCCTTCTGCGGACAATTTTTCTTGAAGTGTCCCGGTTCATGACACCTATAACACTTCAACTCAAAACCTGCCTTCGTTCAACAGATTTCCCCCTCTCCAACTTTCTTCCACGTTCCTCGTGCCCTTTAACCATTAGTCCTTCACCCTGCACCGACTCAGTCTGTAACCTGCGCTGATTATAGGCCAAAAGGGCTGCAGTAACTTCCTCTAGTTCTAGGGTTTCTTTCCCCCAGAGTAGAGTGGTAACGAGATTATCCAGTGAACCCAGTAGAAAGGATAGCAACATCAGAGCCTGATCTTCCTCTTCGAATGTTACCTCAATCCGCAGCAAATCACTAACAATCTGATTGAACGTGTTGATATGCTGAATTAGGTCAGAACCCTTGACCATCTTCAGCCCGAATTGCTTCAAAAAATAGTTTATTAGTCAAGGACATATACCTGCTCTCCAGCTTCGCCCAAACCCCAACCGGCGAATCATCGCCGATCACGTGATACATAACTTCGTCTGCAAGACACAGACGAATTGTACTCAAGGCCTTTGCCTGCAGATCTTCCCAATCATCGTTGGACATCTGCTCTGGTTTTTTGGACGCCTTGCTCAACGCCTTCGACAAACCCTGCTGCACCAGCAGATCCTTTACCCTCTATTGCCACAATCCGAAATTACCAGTCTCGTCGAACTTTACAACATCGAACTTCGTCACGGATGTATTCCCCACCATTGTTCTTCGTGTGATTCAATCCGCGTGAATAAACCCGCGCTCTGATACCACTTGTTAGAATAATCACCACACGCACACAATAATGAATACAAAAAAAGTAAAGAATCAACACAGGAATTTACGTGGTTCCCCAAGATCGGGTACCTCCACGGGAGAAAGAGCGAGTCTGTATTATTATGAAAAAAAATCAGCTTGGGTTTTTACAATAGAGAGTATATATAGCCCTACTCTATTCCAACCCTAATAATTAAGTATCGTACCACCAACGACAACAGTTGGACCCATGATGGGCCAGATGCCATCGCTCCACTTCGCTCCGCTCGGTGCGCCTCGCTCCGCTCCGCTCCGTTCCGCTCCGGCAACTGGCCTTTCATCAGAACTCCTTGGTACCTCTCCATATGAGCCAGAAGTTCCAATAGTTTGACTAAGTCAAAATGGCCCCCATGTTCTCTCAATTTCACGAGCTCAAGATGGAGAAATAGGGGATTCTTCCCATAATCATAAAACAAGAAAATGGAGATGCAAGTAACCTCTAGCAACTTCCAATAACCGCCATTTAGGAGGAAAAAGAGCAAGGCGTGGGACACTTGGTAATATCTCACAAAGGCGGAAAATCAAATGAATGTCAAAACCGTGTTAGCTTGGCATATGAGTACCCCATTTGAAGACTTCGAAGGGGTTTCATCATCAACAAGTCCAACGTTTATCTATCAAATTTTACTTTCCAGCAAATTACTTTTATCATTTCATTCCATTTCACTCAATTCGTTGAGTAAATGTTTATCTTTTCTAGCCTAGCTTAATTTATTTACATTTCCTCCTAACCCAATCAATTCCTTTAATATGATTTAATGAAATTCGATTAGCTGTTATTTAGTTATTTTCTCTTTCTCATAAGATTGAGCAATTATTAAGTCTTCGCACATAAGCAAACCATGAACCATTATTTGATCTCGCCCTTAGGCTGAACACAATTGCACCATTTAGAAGTCAGATAAAGGCATGCAGGTCTTGACTGTAAAGATTCGGAATTTCACGAAATTTTTATTTTTTTTTAGTTTAGGACACTTGAAATTATACGTGAATGTGCTCGGTGGTTGAATGTGTGAGAATGGCTTGAATTTGGACCTTTTGGTAGCACACAAGTAACTAGAGAGGTGTGTTGTGTAATTAGTGATTGAGTAGTATAAATACCTTAAGGGGATAGAAAATTTCATTTCTCCCTCCCCCATAACACTACCGGCCTCTCTCTCTCTCTCCTCTCCCTCTCTTGATTTCTCACACTCTTATACCAATATACTCACCAATACTAAAAAAATCCACTTGGATCCTCACTCAAATCCGTCTTCTACACGTGTTTGGAGCTCCAGTTTCTCTTGCAATGGCGTGGGAGAAGCATTTTTTGGTTGGGGTTTGATTTGAAAGCTAGGGTTTTGGTCTTGAAGTTTGTTGGAGGCTAAATCCTTGAGGTTGGGACTTCTTTCTCCTATTTCTAAGTTTAAATGGTTGATTGTAGAATCAATCTCTACTTTGATCTTGCCATTTTTTATTTGCGTAGAAAATCCTCAAATTTCTAGGGTTTTGATTGAGTTATTGCTTGGAAGTTACATCTTTCAGGTAGGGACTTTTTCAACCATCTCTAAGTGTTTTTTAGTTGATTTGTGCATAAATTCTTGGTTGGTTTAGCCCCATTCGATCTGTGCTATGATCTGTCAAATTTCTGCTTGAAGCCGGCTGGTATCGATACCCCAGAATCCTGGTATCGATACCAGCGCGTTCTGTTCTTTTTTCTAGTCAACTGGTATTGATACCCCATTCTGGGATTGTAGACACCCCAATTTTGACACGAGATACTTGCCAAACACTCCTGATGATGAGAAAACCTCCCGTGAATACCTTAAAGCTAAGAATGAGGCTTGAACTTGCCCTAAACCACCCTAAACTACCCAAAACCATTCCCAAATAACCTAAATGACCAAAATACCCCTAAAACTACCAAAATAACCTAAAACCAACCCCAGGACTCAAAGGACTTCGAGCGCTCAAACTCTGTCCAGTTTGTTGTTGGCAGAGTATCTAATGATGAGATTCTGTTGCATGGCATGCGTTCAGCCATAATTCTGTTGCTCGTATGAGTGCAATAGACTCTAAAATGTGGCTAAATTGTCCTAGTAGGCCCTCCATTTCAATTAAACCCATTTTCCCCCATTTACCTCTATAAAACCAACCCTTTCACCTCATTTACAGAGGTTACACATTCTCTTACACTCTGATCCATCACCCTCTCTCTCTAAAAACTCCATTTCCAGCATCTCTCAACCCATTTCACCCTTCAATTGAAGCTCAATCACCCACAACCAACAAAACCCATTTTGATTCTCTTGTTCTCTCACTAGAATACACCCCTATCCATTCAAAATCCACTCAATCCCAACCTACATTGTCCATACTCTGTCCAAAACTACCCACACCCAGTTAACACTCATTCATTCATCAAATAACCAAGTTCAAGCCTTGATCAAAGCCAAAAAAGGTAGAAACCCATGTAATAGCTACGGGTTGGCGCTCCTGAAGGAGACCAGTGGGTTCGTGGAGGTCCCCTATACCTCTAATGAACTCACAAGGTCTTAAATGTTCAAGAAAATAACCTGCAAAAATATTAGCTCAAGATGGATTGAGCGCTCAATGCCCGTACATTGAGCGCTCAAACTGTTTGAGTTTTTCCTATGTTTTGTAGTTTTTGATCATATTTGATGATGGTATCTTCTTTTCCATGGCTTTTGTTGGGTTAATATCCACTTAAATTCTTCTATTTTGATCTTGGTCATGGATCAAAGACTCCAAAAGCCATAAGAAAGATGTTGATCATCATCAAACCAATGTTGGTGTTGTTTTGTGAAATGAATAGAAGTACTACATACTTTTGGACAATATTGAGATGATTCCAGTATATATCAACATCAAAAGTGGTCAGAAGTTGCAAGAACCCATACTCCTAGAATGGAGTTTGAGCACTCAGACCCTCTCTATGAGCGCTCAACCCTGTTCTAGCTCATGCTTGTTGATTAGTTTATTTTAGTCTTGTGTTCTGCTTTAAGTCTGATATGGTGTGTATGTGTTGTTGTTTGGCTAAGCCAACCTAATCCCCTCTCCCTCTCATTTTAGTCATGCTTATGCATGGCCCAATACTCATTTCTCACTTATGTGGACACCTCAAGCTTATTTTATCCATGTTTATGAAGTTTCAAGCACAAGTGTATCACCATGCATCCTTTCAAGTTTACCTATAATCCAAATGAGGGAAGAATGGAACAGAAGCACTCAAATCCAGTAGATGGTTTGAGCGCTCAATGTATCTATTTGAACGCTCAAACTACCTTCTGGTCCATCAAATGCTATTCTTACCCAAGCTCAGTTTCTGAGTATTGGATACTCTGAAATACTATCTCTTAACTTTGAGTCTTCATTCCTTCTGTATTGTGCATCTCATTTGGGTTATAAGTGAGTTTTAAATCATGCATACATAGCCATGTGACTCTGTTCAATCATTCCAGTATTGTTTCTGAGTAAACAATTGAGATCAAATCATGTTTTCATCAAATCATAACCATTAGAAACATCACAAGCATGTGTGAGTGAGTATGAGTTTGAGCGCTCAAAACCCCAGTTCGAGCGCTCAAACCGCAGAAAGTGGATCAGATTGGTTTAGCTCATTTTGTGTATTGTTCATGCTATTTCCAGTTTTCAGTCTCTGTTTAACATGCACTAATGTTGTTCTCCTGCTATCTATTGTCATTTGAAGTTCATGTTCCTTCACCATCATCGTCACTCATGAAGTTCACCTTTCATAGGCATACATTGTAGCTTATTGTCGTCTTTATCATCGTTATGTGACTCCCATCCCCCATTCCCCGTACTTGTTCAAAGTTGAATTATAAGCATTTCCCATGATCCCATAAAAGTCAAGTAGAGACCGGTCTTCGAACCGGGCGAGAGGAGTGCCGTAAAACCCTTCCCCTCTCGTAACTGAGCTCCCGAACCTAAGATAGTATGGTGATGATGGGCCAGTATCTAACCCTTATCCAAAAGATGAGGCACGAGTCAATTGAGTTCGGTTCCTCGGGGACAATTCGCTAAAACCCGGGTAGCGACTCCGAATCAATGAGAAATCCTCCTGAGGGGCTTCCACAGGGATATTGATACTAGGTAGTTCTAGACACTTGTTTTTTTTAGGCCTTTTCCTTGACTCTCTGGCGTCTTGGTCCTTATTCAAACGTCTTGTTTACTAAAAATCTTACTTGGTATTGACCGCTTTGTTGATTATGTTGCTTGTTTAGTATCCCTTTGGCCTCCGATTGGATTATTTAATTATACCATTGAATTATCCCGTAACACTGTTTAAAGCTTGTTTGGCTCTCGATTTGAATTATGGAACTCACTTATCGTTTACTATCAATGAGATATGAGAACATTGTGAGGTGGTACCTTGACACAACTATCATTGGGGTGATAGATACTTGTCAAAAAAGTACAGTTCTTTAGTGTGAGTTAAAGGACATGATTTGATGAACTAGATGAGGACGCTTATGATCACCATATATTCGATACATGATGACACAGAGAAATGGGTCTTGAAACTATGTCTTTAAATTTAATGAACTATGTTTTGATGGACACCATAGGGACATGTGGCATTGCATTCTAAGAACTTATATCGTGTTTTCGTGGGAGATGAATGAGAGGCTTAATGTTCTTAATGGATTGGTTGACATATGGTGATGTATTGAGAGGGACGCACAACCCCTTGGGATTTGTAGGTGAACGATTCGTAAGGAAATGCATGTGCACTAAACAGTTAAGCCTTGTAAGAAATGTGTTGACTTGTGGTTGTTGAGTAAAAATGAGATATGATGCGTTAAGGGTGGATGCGTGACTAATCCTTTATTTGTGATTGAGAACTGAATGCTATATGAATTTTGGGTAGATTGAGTCCAGTTATCAAACATTGGTTATATGGACACCGGGACCACCATTAGGTGTGTTGCTAGGAATGGTTATATTGACACCAAGGACCACCATTAGGTGTGTTGCTGGGAACACCATCATTTGGTGTGGATAAAAGTACCGTGAAATGGTATAATTGTGGACATAATCATAGGGATCTATGAATTCTGGCAGGGGAATGCAGGCCCCGAAATTCCCGAGTATGAAATGAGGGTACGAAATGATAGAATGGGGAACGACTTATGTTTCTAAGAATGGAATGAAGAGAGTCTCAGTTATCTGATTATTAACGAAGTATTGTTGGTATGATGGAGGTGGTAAGAAGAGTTTTAATAAAAAAGAAATTACAAGGATGTATCGCTTTATAACAACAAAGGTTTGTAAAGAGGTTTCATGAACACATGGACACAAATTTTCTAGTTGGAACGATTTGTTTATCCCAGTTGCATTTCTATACATTATTGTGCTCATTTCATCCCATTTACATTTAGTGATACTAGAAAGATTTCCCTACTAGGCTAGTGTAGCCCGAACAATTTTCAGGTACCCCACATGGAGCATGATATATATGAATGCGTGAAGTACTTGCATATGGGATTGGAGAGCATGCATTGAAGAGTTACCAATTTATCTCATGAACTTATTTTTGGGAGATAATTATGTAACTTTATTACTTTGACTTAGTTAATGTAATAACTTTAAACTTATGTATTTATCTCATGGGGTATGGGTACTCGTTTGATTCATGTCTATGTTTGACCCTTGACTTGTGAGGACAAGTGGACTTTGACTAAGAAATGTTTTGACTTATATATGAAGTGTATTTATTTAATTATGTATAAAATTTGAGGGCATGATATTAACATAATTCGGTCTATCTCACAGTCCTACTGTTTATACCCGTTTTTGGCAAAGCTTAAGAGACCATTGTTGGCCAAAATGAAGACTTTGGTTTGACAACAACTCTATATGCCCTGAAATGTAGGCCAGAGTACCCTGAAAACTCAAAGCTTATTAGAAGGGGGACCGGTTAGCCATCACACCGTTGAAAGGGGAGAGTTTATTCCTTTTGCTCCAGCACAGAACGGTTGGGGCATGATCCTGATGGAAAAAATGAGTTTTAGAGGGAAAGAGTCCAACAATCGTTTGACTGGTTCAAAGGGTATACGTGGCAATATCTAGGGATTCCCGTGCAAGATCAACGGTTCATATACCAACGAAATTCAATTTAACAGAGTCAGCTAGGATAACCGCTTGGTCGTGGCCTCTACATTAGGGGGGCATCATGCAGTTTTTTCAGGGAATTCATTGCTATATAAGGAGGGAAAAAGTGCAGGGCAAAGGCTCCATGCCTCATAAATTTTCATTTCACGCACTTGTCTTTCAACTACACACTTGTTCAAGTTTTTTAACTTGTATTTCCTTTTCACGTTTCAAGTTACTAATCATGGTGTTTGTAACGACCCGGATTTTCGTAAATAAAAATTTCGCTTAATAATTTAATTATCTATTTTTAATTTTCGGTTTATTCGAATATTTTCCTATTAAAATACTATTTAATTCTTTTAATTCGAATAAATAGAATTCTAGCCATGTTTATGCGCGTACGAGACCGAGTAACACATCCGTTACACTACCGTAGCACCCGGGGACCAAACTTAATACCCGAAACCTACCCAACTACCACCATTACTTCACTCAACCAACTTCGGTACGCCATGGAGAGGTCACCTCCACACCTTGGAACTTGTTAAGTTGACCAAGAGAGAGAGAGAGAGAGAGAGAGAGAGAGAGAGAGAGAGAGAGAGAGAGAGGAGGAGGTGTGTGTGTGTGATTGTGTGCATGCATGCAAGTACACTTGCACATGCATGAGTTAATGCAAGTTCACTTGCACAAGTAATGGGTGATTGAGGGAAGTTTCCTAAACTAAGGTTTTGTACCCAATACTAGTTAGAATAAACCTTGCTATTTTTGGAGTAACCTACACATACCCACACAATACATGCATTTGAGCAAAATCTACACAACCTAGTCTACCTATACTTGACCTTGCACTCCAAGTAACCTTGAGACACACTTCCTTAATTTAAGGAGGGAATATTCCCCCTACTTATAGCTAGTTAGGGCTACCCCCTTAGCCATTTAATGGTTTCACATGCCAATTGTTCATATTAGCTCCTAAAAACACCCCGTAACAAAGGTGACCATGCAAAAACCTACACAACGGGAGGTATATTTTTCCCACACCATTGTTCCTACGTGGGATACCATGTATTTACCCAATTTGGTTCATCTAGCAAGAATCTAGACCTTAGAAACCTAGATTCCTAGCCTAGTTTCCTACCTAAACCTAGTGTGCCACCTAAGTACTTGCCATGTGCCAACTTAAATGTCATTTACACTCCCACTTGGAGAGCAAGTTTCGGCCAACATAGGGTGTGTGCACCGAAAATTTCAAAGAGGGAGAGAGAGGGTCCCTTTTGTCTATAAATAGCCACCTTTGTGTTCATTTGGCCCACCTTTGCTTTCCTTCTTTGTTTGTCTCCCATATTCCCCACAAACCAACTATTTCTACCACCTTTTAGCCACCTTATTTAGTTCCTAATTAGCTACTTACTAAGTTAATTAGTGAGTAAGCTAGGTAGATTAAGAGGTTCTACACCAACGGATTGCTAATCGGCTTCCGGTTTACACCCGGAAAATCAAGGTAGTTTACTAAACTACTCTTCTAATTAGTGAATTCTAGTTCTATTAAGTTGTTCTAGTTAAGTTTCTAAGCATGATTTTAGAATTTGATTAAGTTAAGTTATGCATGTGTAAAATTTCTAAGCATGTTTCTTAGTAAATTAGAAGTGGATTTCTTGTTAAAAGATTAACAAGAACATTTATTAAGTTCTAATTAGTATAGTTCTTCATGAAAATAGAAGTGGATTAGTAAGATTAGAAGGTGATTAGAAGTGATTAGAAGTTAATTAGAAGATGTGTTTTGTTTTTCACTAGACAAAGTTCTAGTATTATTATGTTAATATTTCTTGGAAGAATTAGTTAATCTTGGTTGATTAACTCATTAGTTGATTGTTTGAAGTGTTGTTCTTAAATAAGTGGAGTAATTTATTTTTATGATGAATTTGTTCTTATTAGAAAGAGATGCTATTGTTTATTTTTGGTAAGAAAGTATGAAGTTTTATTTAATAAATATGAAGAGAGGATTTTTCATAATTGATTTCTAGAAAGATTTTACCAAAATATTTGTGAGTTTATTTGATTAAATTTTCTAGAAAGAAAATTTTGATTTTTCTAGATAAAGGAAAATATGTTTTATTGGAGTTTATTAAAAGAAAGTTTTTTTTTCTAGAAATATAAAGAGTATATTTTTAGAGAGATTAAATGTTTTTAGAGAATTCATAAATTAGTGGAGTAATTTATGACAAGGAATTTCTAGAAAGGGAGTTTGTTTAGAAAGAGCAAGTTGATTAGTTTTATTTCTTTTGAGAGAAATAAAATAGTTTTGAAAGAGGACAAGGAAGAAATGAGACTTTTGTTGAGAAATATAGTTTATTTGAGAGAATTGGAAAATATTATTTTTAGAGAAAGTTAGTGTATTAAAATGTATGATTTTATGTGGGAAAAGTTTCTAGAGGAAACAATATATTTTAGAGAGATGGAATATTTTAGTGAATGATTTTATGTGAAAAATGTGTATTTGAAGAGATATGAATTTAGAGAAAAATTATGGAATATTGCATGAGCATGATTTTGTGCATGTGGCACTGAGCACGTACGCGATACGTTACGTCACCGGACGCGAAATTGAATAACTGTTAATGAGAAAATAGAGATGAGAATGAAAATGAGTTTTGAAATGAGAAATGAAATTTTTGATAAATGAAATGAGATTTTTGGGAAATGAAATGAGATGAGATGAGATGATTTATTGCCACCTCAAATTCGCGGAGAGAATTTGGAGGAATGGTTTTGATTGCGGTAGTGCAGCGAAAGCGCCACTTCCAGTTCGCGGAGAGAACTAGGATGTTTGGGCTAAGCGTGCACAACACACGGTGAACGGACTTGCAAACAGGCTGTTAAGTTCGGTGATGCAAGACGGCCGGGACTGTGTCGTGTGAGTCGCGGGGTGGTCGGACCGTGCAAACAGGCTGTTAAGTTCGGTGATGCACGATAACCGGAACCTCGAGCGGAAAGGTTGGTACCGTCAGCTGAGAGGAGGCTTAAACGGACCAATAACTTTCGGAGTGATGGGAGATAATGAAATTTGAATAAGAATGCCGAGAGAGGCACCGATATGAGAAAAACCGATTTTTGGGAAAACGGATTGATAAATGAGTTAAGTTTGAGAAACTGAACGAGATATTATTTTGAGAAAATGACACGTAGCACAAGTTCGAGACACTGTTATGAGATATTGTTTTCTGCGCATGATTACCCTGATCCGTATAGACACGCATGATTTATTGCATGGTTTACTGTTCACAAGTTTTATATACTGTTTATGAACTTATTGTTCTAGAATTGCTACTTAGACGTTTAGCATAGTAAACTACTGGGCTTTGCTCACGGTGTTGCATTCGTGTAACCCTGGCAATCTGGCATAATACCATGATGTTGCCTCTGCGACTCAGACGTATTATGTCAGATTATCTAGATAGACAGGAACAATACTGTGGAGACCAGTCCTATGGAACAGGAGGTGCTGCCGGAGTGGGGAATGACCCGGCGCAGGGATAGACGGAGACCTAGAACCACCCCGGTTATTATTTATATAGTGTTTGAGGACATTATTATTTGTATTGAAGTTTAAGGATTAAACTTTATTATGGTCTGTAATAATAATTAACGTGCCCAAATTTTGGGGGCGTTACAGTGTTAGTCAGCTTTCTTTATTGCATTGTAATCACGATGTTGTTTAATTCACTAGAATTAAGAACATTTTTCAGTTTCCATTGTGTTATTCACTAAATTATACTTTGATCCCTCCGTTTCAAAATAAGTATCCACTACAAAAAGTCGTGTCATTTTTCAAATAAAAAAATTAAGTACTTCCGTGTATCGTTTTTCAAACGTTTTCACACCGAAATAAAGTATTAATTCGGTGTGAAAAAATTCGAAACACGATACACGGAAGCTAATTCTCGAGTAGACCACATCACGGTCTTGGCACTCCCTTTCTTTGATAGTCTTAGAGCATAACACCTACCATGCCTGCAACACCGCTCAGTCCTTCAAAAAACCTGAACTTGACACCATCTTATTTTATGGGGCATGGAAGTTGGAACGTGCAATACACACAGAGAGAGAGAGAGAGAGAGAGAGAGAGAGAGAGAGAGAGAGAGAGAGAGATCTGACTTATGAAATGGTTAATGAATGCATAGAGACGTACAAGCAAATGATATAAAAAGAGACAGAGAACCGTTGACATCTTCCAGCTGACAGATCATACTCATAAAAAAAATTAACCCGTTCAATGATGGAGTGTGTGTGTATATATTACGAATAATATATATGGAGTGTGTGTGTATAACTGTATATATAAGCCAGCCTCACGTCGTCACCCTCCTCGATCGCTCTTTTCTTAAGTCGAAATCCATCTTCCCCTTAATTAAAACTCCACATGCCACCGTTGACTTCTCCCTCCCCCCATCTAATTTCCACCCCGAATAAGCACTACCCACACTATACCCTCACCAATGGCTGACCAAACCACAACCACCCCAATCTGGTCGCCTGATCTCCCCATTAATCCTCCGCCACTACGGCAATATGAACGCCACAACCAGTAATAGTAACTCCGGTGGCTTTCTCGGCTCCCAAAACATCGGTGGCTTTGGCTATGGCATTGGCGTCTCAGTCGGTATCCTTCTCCTAATCACAACCATAACCCTGGCTTCATATTTCTGCACCAGGGCCCACCCGCTCCCGCCATCAGCCACCACCACCACCACATCACGCCGCCGCCGGAATCGTCATCAACTGCCTCCCGCGATCCCTCCTTCGTGGTGTTGGAGATGGGGCTCGATGATGCCACCATCTTGAGCTATCCGAAGCTTCTGTATTCGGAAGCAATAAAGCACCACCAGTACTTGAAGGACTCCTCCAGTAGCAGTACCGATGCATGCTGCTCCATTTGCTTGGCGGATTATAAGAGCAGTGATATGCTCCGGCTGCTGCCCGATTGCGGCCACATGTTTCACCTCCCATGTGTTGATCCGTGGCTTAGGTTGCATCCGACCTGTCCGGTTTGTAGGACTTCTCCATTGCCCACGCCGCTGTCGACTCCTCTGGCCGAGGTGGTGCCCCTAGCTAGTAGTAGACAAGGTGGATAATTATTGCAAGCATTCTCTCATCAATCGATCCATCGAGTACGTACGTACGGTATGGAATTAACCCTGAAATCATCTCCTGTTTCAGAAACTACTCCTGTACTAATTCATGCCCCCGTCCGTTATGTTATTAGAATCCTGGAATATAGAATTAAATCTTGATCCTACTCTTTCTTAATTAATATTGGGATCAATTAAGGGACTAGAATGCTTGAGCCGGGCTTTTGTTTTTGTTTTTTCTTCTCTCTTTTTCTTCTTTTTTTTTTTTTTTTTCCATTTTCTCTAGCTACTTGATCATCTTAGGGATTAATCTATCTATATGTTGATACTACAGACCGGAACTGTCACGTGTTGAATACGGATCGCTCTATATATAGTTCCGGATCATCATCAGTTATATTGGTGCCTTGATGCAGTTTTCGATTGCTTCTCGTGTTTCTTGATGATTAGAATACTGTACAGTTTCTTGTCAAGTGAATAAAATTCTTTTTCTGATGGAAAAATCATGTTGAAATTCTCACAAGTAGAGATAATTAGATAGCCACCAGAGCATTATACCCGAAAGTTTTAGAGAGAGAGAGTCCCCTTCTCTCTAAAAAGTTTAAACCCTAGCCTCTTTGTTTTCTGGGGGGGTGGTTAGCCGCCACCTCCTCCTCTCCATCCCCCCCTCCCTCTCTCTCCTCCATAGCCTCACCTCTCCGGCTCCATTATTTCCGATCTCGTCCGGTTTCCATCCTCCTCCTCCATTACCGTCACTTTTTTCCCTTGGTTTCGACCTCCATCTTCTTCTTCCGGCCGTTTCGAGATCAGATCTGCTGTGGCTTGAAGTTTGGCGCTCGGGCTGGAGCTTCTCCAGCAAATAAGTCGCCGGAAACAGTGGCGGCGGCTATGGTGACACTCTGAGATAGGATGGTGCTTTTCCGTTCTGTTTTAGCCGGAGCTTTTAGTTTTATTTTCAGTTTTATTTTTCTTTGTTTTGGTTTAGTTGTTTACCCCTTATACATGTGGTTTATTAGCCCATTTTCGGGTGTTTGTTCTTCGACTTTATCTTGTGCTTAAGTGGTAGGGTTTGAGCTGTTTTCCCTCGGGATCTCTACTAGCGGATCGTGGACAGGTTCCTAGCCCAGCCTTGTTGTTGGTCTGCCTCGGGCAGGGGTGCCATTTGTCTAGATTTTGATAGTTTTGGTTCTTCCCTGTTGTTTGTGATGAAATCTGTACTGCCCTCGGGCATTTTCCTTGAATGGAATTGACATGTTCAAAAAAAAAAAAAAAAGAGATAATTAGATTTTGGAAACTTGGTACGCTGGAATCTAATTGGCGAAAACCATCTACAGCATCTGAATGGAAGATTCCGGGATTGAGAAAAATGTGGAAAGTTGGGTATGTGGACGTCTGGCATTTGTACATACCCAAAATCGAGAGAGAAAATGCGAGTGTGTTTGGGCTTTATTAAACGTTAGGGAGTCTCCGTATCCAAGAGGCATAGATGAGAGTGTCTCCATGAAATTCACGAGCGTGTAGCTCATGAAACTCACGAGCATGTAACTCAAGAATTTCACAAGAGAATAGCTCTTGAAATTTTATAGCTCATGAAATTCACAAGCATGTAACTCATCAAAACACACAAGAGTGTAGCTCATGAAATTCACTGGCGTGTAGCTCATGAAATTCACGAGTGCGCAGCTCATGAAATTCCCAAGCGTGTAACTCATAAAACTTACGAACATGTAACTCATCAATTGCATAGGAGTGTAGATCCTGAAATTCATGAGCGTCTAGCTCATCAAAAACACACCAGACTGTAGCTCATGAAATTCACAAGCGTGTAGCTCCTGAAAATCTGTAGCTCTTGAAATTCAAGAGAGTGAAGCTCGTGAAATTCACGAGCCTATAGCTCCTAAAATTCTCTAGCTCATGAAATTCAAGAGAAGGTAGCTTGTGAAATTCACGAGCGTGTATCTCCTAAAATTTCGTAGATCATGAAATTCGGATGAATGAAATCTAAATCGAGTTAGGATGAATAATCTAAATCCAGACAGTATGAAGGAAAAGCAATTCAACACAACGAATCAATTAAACGTCAATCTAAATCAGATGAATCTTAACCAAATTAATCCAAAAATCGATTGAGAGAGAGAGAGAGAGAGAGAGAGAGAGAGAGTACCTCAACAGTCACCAACAAGAATAAAAATAACCTAAATCAAGTCAATCTAAATAGATTGGGCTGTGGACGATGAAGAAATCAACAAATCAATCAATGTTAAAACTAATTTGGATGAATCTAAAACAAATCAATCCAAAAAATGTACCAATGTGCAACGTACGAACCCTAGCAGTAAGAACCGCCAACAATGCAAAGATACTGCACCATCCAAACGAAGAAGATTTGAAAATTTTGAAATGAAAGGAGCGACTTTCTATCGTTGTTTTGAGCTGTAAGGGCATAAATGTAATTTACTCTACCCTACCCTACCAGAGTTGCGCATAATTAAAAGGAAAATTCTATTTGCAACCGAGGAATGGCTAAATTCAACCCACTAAAAACTGAAAATAAAAATTGCTACCTTTTAACCCATTTTTTACTAAAGACAACCAACAAATTTCTAAAATTTTCCCAATATACCCCTCTCCTTCCTAACATTTATTTACTAACCCAAACTACCCTCTTATTAAATCTAAACCCTAAAATACTCCATCCTTTTGTAAGCCCAGAATTCTCCATTATTTCCATCTCCCCCATCGTGTTCTTCAGCAAGAACATAAAAAAAAATGGCAGCGAGCACTCCTCTTCTCTCCTACTGGGTTTAGGGCTCCAAAAGCAGCAACAACTCCTCCTCTGTACCCTCTCTGCCTCTCACTCCCTCCGTCTCCTCCATTCTTGCATCCAACCGCCATGATCGCCATCGCAGCCGCCATCATCAACACTGCAAGCATTACTCCGTCCGTCTAAGGTATGTATTTGAACCCTTACCCCAAAATTTTTGAAAAAATAAATAGGGAACCATTCACCGGAAGATTGAACTTCAAATTTCAGATATCCAGTACCGAAATTTTAGTTTTTTACTCGGAAATTAAAAATTAAACATGTTCGATTCCTTGTGATTTGCAAATCGTGAAATTTCACAGAAAATTTTAAAATTTGAAATGACTTGTAGAATTCATCTTTTAACGAATGAATTGGGTTTTGTAATCAAAGGTATAAGTTTTGTAATCACATTGATCAGGTATCAATTGGGATGGGTTTTTTCCATCCACTTACTTCTTTGTTGAATCGTTGGTTTGTGCTTAGCCTTCGCACTGAATTGAAGTTCTGTGCCACTTGGCAATTGCATGTATCCATTGACCTGTAGCTATTTCTTGTTTGAGATATTCAAAGACAATTGAACTGAAAGCACAAATTAAAATCTTCTGAGCATTGCCCAGCCAAAGTGGGTAAATGATGACTTTTCAGCTGTATGTAGTATTTTCAGTAGTACACAGTAACCATGGACAAAACATATTGTCCTAAGATTTGTTACTGGCTTTTGGTAGTTTCTTACTTTCTTATCAAGTTGCAGTATAGGTATTAACAACACTAGCTACTTACTTTATTGGGTTTGTTACTCTACTAGTCTACTTATTGATCATTTGAATGAGTCATGAAGCATTTGGAAACTTTCCCTGGCACTTGAGCTGCAGGTATAGTTGCTTTGTTATGGAAAGTAATGAACATCTTGAGCTGCAGGTATAGTTGCTTTGTTATGGAAAGTACTGAACATCTGGTTTGTCAAAGTAGGACTCTCCTGAAGTACTTCCATCACTTATCAAATTTATAGCTACAAATGAAGTAGCTGGCTTTTATAGTGGTCAAGAGCCCAATAATTTTGAAAATATAATTCTACTTAACGATTTCATCTTTTAAAAGATGAAACGTATCTAAAGTTTTCAATCATTAACATAGCTGGGCCCATCATACCCCAAAGGAGCTCACCATAAAAAATGGTATGATACTTTGAACTCAATACAATTTATTTGCGTCTTAATCCCCTGCACTTCGTTAGTTGGAGCACTATAGCTATGATCAGGAAACTAATCTTTTGTTTGGCTGAATTTGATTTGATTAGAAATTGTTAAATTTTATAATATGATCGAATGTTTTCTTTCCTTGTAGGTCTTCAAGTCTAAAGAGAAGATCTATGTTTCGTCACTTTTTGTGAAGATGGAGAATCGTAGATTATGATCTCGCTACTACCACTTGTTGGAACTTAGTTGAACCATTTTCCTTGTCACTTCCTTTTCTTATTTTGTGGTTTGAAGACATGAAGGCTACTTAAGGGATATTTAGATGTTTATATAGTCTCTTTTTGCATTTTGTTTAGACATGTAGGCTTGGTTTTCAAGTCTAAAGAGAAGATCGATGTTTTAATGTGATCTTGTGTGAATATATTGGTAGTTCATTGGTAGCCATTGGGCAAAAAAAAAAATACTGTCAAATGAGCTTATGAAATGCTTTTCAGCTATATAAGACCATAACATGGCATTCCAAAAACGGCTATATTTTGTATAGAATATACGGAAACGTCTACTAGCCTACCGACCTCACGTACGGACACATCTACCGGCCTCACGTATCTGTGTCCGACACATTGGGCATGGACACGAAACGATACCATCTGGATGTGTGAACAAGCATATATAGTTTAGAAAATAGAAAATTGGTCCAAAGGCCAAGTTTGGGACTTTAAATGGTGTTTAGTCCAGCTTAACTTTTTTTAAGGCATCCAATACATTGATAGGAATTTTTTGAGGGCTTAAGGACAATAATAGACAAAAATACCCTTAATGAATCCCACTCACGGGCATGTGGTGCTCTGACCGTACTTTGATTGTAAGCAAAAGTCATGTGTCGCTTTCACCCGTTACTTTTTCTCTCCCTCTTTCCGTAATTGTTTGACATGGTTCACGAACAATTGAACCACAGCCACCCACATGGATCTATTCCTCTCTCAATTGCAAAAGAAAGCTCAGATCCTTCAATTTTGGGATTGTGGAGGAATTAATAAATTTTCTCTCTCTTCAATTTTGGGGGTGGGTTCAATTTTTGGGTTCAATTTTTGGGAGTTTAAGCTCTTTGGGGTAGGGTATAGTGGGTTTAGGCATTTTGGGTTTAGGAACTTAGGATGCACTTTCCATTATAGGGTTTTAGCTGTTTAGGCACTTTCATAGGGTACCCTAGTATTTTAGGCACTTTCATAGGGTACCCTAAGGTTTAGGTTTAGGGTGCACTTTCCAATTATAGGGTTTTAGTGGTTTAGGGTACCCTAGGGTTTAGGCACTTTCATAGGGTACCCTAGGGTCTTAAACACTTTCATAGGGTACCCTGGGGTTTAGGTTTAGGCACTTTCATTAGGTTTGGGGGTTTAGGCGTTTTCATTGGCTAGTGGGGGCATTTTTGGAATGTGTAGGTGATTTGTCCTTTTGGCATTAAGGAAAAAGTCGATGTCCTTGTTGAAGTAAAGGCCCCTTTACTATGTCCTTCCAAAAAAATGGACCCTTTAGGAAAAAATTCGATCTGGGCATAACAAAGTCACATGGACTGGGAGAGAGATGCACTCAAAAGTTAAACGTCTTTCTTATCAAATTTGATGCCAAAGCTTGAACTTCCTCTTCTTCTCCCCTAAAGAAAAAGCAAATTGAAAAATTGGATCAAAATCCACGAAAACTGGAAGGTTAATATATAACCCTTGTTGCGCCTAAAATTCTTGAAATTCGTTTCTATGAATTTTATGCTCCAAATCCACGAAAACTGGAAAGGTTGATCTTGTACCCTGTTCAAAGTTGGCTTAGATTGGATCTGGCAATTGGATTATTGGGGCCAATTAGTATGTTCCCAAACTAATGAAACTTCATGACTTGAATAAAACTAATCAGCAAACATTTTGGTAAGGAAATCATGAATTGTTATCAAAATGACAACTTTTAACAATTGAAAACATGTCACAAATTCGAATATTAAAAGATGAACTATGAACTACTGTTCGGATATAAACAATTGATTTAAATCTACAAATCCTACACTTGCCCGTCTTCAGATTTTAAAAAAATGAAGCATACGGCAGAAATTAAATCTACTAGTTTCAAATAATATCATTCATGTTTTAAAATCCGAATTAAGGTACATCTTTCAAACTTTAAAATCCGAACAAATTGTTAAAATTCAATACTGGGTATCCGAATAACGGACGACCAAAAACGAAAAAATTGAAATCTGAGTCTTTATCTCTGTGTTGCTTTTGCCTCCCATAACATCATTTCCTTCCCATAAATTTCCTTGTCGACCTCCGTGCCGTTTGAAATCGAAAATTCAAGCCTCATTTGTGTTCTTCCATTTCAAAACATGAGAGTCGTGGGTCAATGGAAGGTGAAGAACCTTCCATGGAAGCCTCCATTGGATTTTTCCATTCAGGGAGAGGTGAGGAATGAGGAGGGGAGTGAAAGTTCTTTAGGGTTTTAGGTGGGAGATGGAGATGTGGGAGAATAGAAGAAGGAGATTTTTAGGGCTAACAGGAAGAAGAGGAAGGAACCGATGGAGATCTGGTTTTTTTTTTTTTTTTTCGGTAGATGATTGTGTAGATGGGTTGGAGATAAGATGGGTTGTAGATTTTTTGTGGTTGTCTTTTAATTGCTTTGTGCTATTTGCATCCCACTCATTAAGGACAAAAAAGTCTTTTTATGCAAGGGCATTTTTGTCTACCACTGATTAAATGTTAGTGGGTTGAATTTAGCCATTCCTCGGTTGCGAATAGAATTAGCCTAATTAAAATGACCAACTCCCCTTAACGATAATTTTGGACCACTTTTTTAGAGCGGCTGGTAATTTGCTGTCAAGGTTTTGGTGAGTAAAAACAATAGAAGTTTTTAGAGGCCGGCCCCATAATTTAAGTTAGCGCATATATTAGTCCCCGCCAAATACAATAAAATATACAGTTCACATAAACAGTTCACACAGCTTCATTATACAAGTTCATAGCTTCATATACGGTTACGTAGTTCATATAGACAGTTCACATATACTTTACCTAGCCCAACCACACAGTTCACATAGCCCCACAACACTGTAAAATACACTGTTTACATAGCTTTATAATACATAGTTCACATAGGCTCACTACACAATTCACATAGCCTAATCATACAAAGTTCACATAAGAATATGCAATTCACATAGTCTCATCATGAAAAATTCAATAATTCTCATAATTCATACTATTAACATAGTTCAAGATTCACATAGAGTTCACATAGTATTATTCACACTAAAAAATTAAATTTTTTGTGGATACATAATTTCATAGTGAATATGGATCTCATTTGATAGATCTTGTCGAGGTGATTCAAAAATATAAATTTTACTAAAACCGGACACAATTAGTTATGACATTTATAAAGTTCATAATGTAAACAAACAAAAAAAAAAGGTAAAATAGTAAATATGCATGAAATAAGTACAGGAGTGTGCCGCACATCCAAGTTGAGAAACAATATTCAGGATTGGGATGAAAACGAACCTAAAAAGTTGGGCCAGCCTCTAATTCTTTAAAAAGGATAAGACAATCAGACCCAAAGCCCAAAGCTCAAACACAAGCCAAGCCCAAGACCATGTGCCAACGAGTGCAAATTTGTTCATCCTCACCTAATAAAGGCGAACAAAACCTTCACTCCGATAGGTGGAAATGGTGTAGGGTCCACTAGAAAGTGATGTCATGCTTACTAAAAAGTGATAGGGTTCACCACTAAATGATGTCATGCTTACCAAAAAGTGATGTAATTTCGTGGACCTCACACCTTTTCCACCAGTCAAAGTGAGAGTTTTGTTCACCCTCATTAGGTGGGAACCGGGGGCCCTATAGTGAGTGAATCTCACTACAGGGTGTAGTGAGTGAATCTTGGTCGTTCAAAGTGTTTTGGACGGTCCGGATTTTCACTAATCTATTTGCGCGAATAGTTTATTTATTTGCGCGAATAGTTTATTTAAAATCTGGACTTTCCAAAACAAGAATGGACTACTGAGATCTCACTACAGGGCCCCCACTTCCCATTAGGAGAGTTGAACAAATTTGCACTCTGTGCCCACGAGCCCACGCGATGGTAGCATGTGGCAAATGAGTCAAAGTATACATACCCGGGTCTTCCTCCCTAACAAAACTTGGGTACCCTTTGGGACCCAAACCCAAATACCAACAATGGAACTTATATACTCGCCGAATTCAACATCTTTATAGCAATGTGAGATGGATGTGACTTTTCACCTTCTCAACTTTGTCAACTTTGAGGGACAATTTCGCTTAGTGAAATTTGTTCATTCTTTCAATGACATAAGAGCAAATCCAGTGCCTGTTGGATATGGGGTTGCATTGCTAAAATAGAACCAAAATTTACAACTGATGAATCCAATGCATAGCTATAATCGGATGACAAATGGAACAAACGCAAACTTGGTTCCAAATATAGAACCAAGGATGGCTATAGCCATCCTTGCCACATCACCAAATCCCAACTGTTATCTTCAACAATACAAACCGGAGACTACCTGAATCATGTTGGAAAGTCGCTGGAATCTGCTGCTCTCGCCGGGAAGTCGCCGGAGTTGATGTTGGTACATGCTCTCACCATGATGAACTTCAAAATCAACCAAGGTACTCCAATATAGACCATGCTCTAACCATGGTGGACAGTTTTGGCTGATCTACGAGGGTTTTTTTTTGGCTGATCGGTTTGTTGATACATGGGTATGGCTGATGGGTTTTTAGAGAGAGAGAGAGGGGGGTATGGCCGATTGGTTTGATGGATTTGCTCTGAGGTTTGTTGATCTGATCAAGGTGGGACTTGGCATATGAACAGACCTCTGTTCATATGAGATGAGATAGACACAAAGACCTTTTCTCTTGGAATTAACGAAATAGAAAAAAGAGGTTAATGGAAAGTGATGTGGAGTGTTGGTACTTGCTCCACCAACGGGCAGAGATTTGCTCCGAACGGGTATTTTTTTCCCAACGACTTTATTTTGTTTAAACTCCATAAATATGTGTAAAATTCCCACAAACTACTCACCAATTATTTTCTTCTTCCACCATCACTTTCCTTTAAAAAAATTAGTCCACTGATTATGGCTTCGTCAATAGGAAAATCTTTCACTTCCGAGCAAGACGAAGCGATTTGCCGAGCTTATTTGTGCATTACTGAAGACCCGATTATCAGTAACTCCCAGCCACAGAGTCAATTCTAGCATAGGGTGCTACAACAGTATTGTGAAAAAACAAATGACGATCAAGGATCTAAAGCAAGTATCAAATCTCGTTAGCAACACATCCAGAAGTGTTGCAACAAATTCCATGGGTGTTTAAGAAGTGTTGAAGCTCTAAATCACCCATCAAAATGAGGTAATAAATTCATCTTTTTTTCTTTTTAACTTGTACTAATAATTTTTGTATTTAATAATAAAATCTTCTTATCCAATATACAGTTTGATATGGCAAAGCAAACGTACTATGAAGAAACTGGAAAATATTTCAGTGGTATGGATGGTTGTTGGGCCATCTTAGAACATACTATTAAGTGGCAGGATGTCATTCCTAGTGGGAGGAAAGAAAAAACTCCTTACATGCCCGTGAGCTCATTCCCTTTTTCCCTAGAAGAAACTCAAATTCCGAGCACATATGAGTCTTTAGATGCTAAAACCACTCCTTCAAGTGGAGGTAGTGGTAGTGTGTCCTTGCCAAGGAAGAGGCCTAGTGGAAGAAAGATAGCAAAGGAAAAGAAAGCAAAGAACAAGGTTCAAGAAGTTTAGAATGCGAAACATATTAATTTGTTGGAGACATTCAACAAACATGTAATTGATAACCAAGCTAGGAGGATTGAATTGGAAGAAAGGAGAATTGCATCTCTAGAAAGACAGACAATATGCGAGGATAGGGAGACGGCGAGGAAGGACAGAGAGATGGAGGAAAGGATTATGTAGATGGACTTGTCTGTCTACAAATGAAGGCTTATTATGACATCGCAAGGCTGGTACTCAATTATCATGTTATGCAAGATAACGCAAGTTTTCATCATGTACTATAGATCTACCTGGCCCCAAAAATAGGTCGGCCCTTTCACAATTGCAAAGCGTGCTTGTAGCATGCCAAATGCTCTTTCAACATCTTTGCGATGTGCCTCCTGGATTCTTGCAAAGTGAGCCTTCTTTCTGTATGCAAACATCCCCAGTGTTGCGATCATCTTTTGGATACCAGATAGACTAGCAGCACCAACAACGTCGGACTTTTGGACGAAATAATCGTCGTGTTGTTGGAGTTGAGTCAAGATCCTCTCAAACAAGGATTTAGCCATCCGAAAACGTTGGCGAAAATTTTTTTCGTTGAAAAGGGGATCTTCAGAAAAGTAATCCAAATGGATTCTTTCGTTGGCGACAGCCCTATTAAGGCAGATGAAAGCTCGGCCACTAACAGAACCAACATAACCCCCTTGTTGGTTATGACACATTTGCATTTGCTGAGAAAGTTAGATGCACAAAATATCTGGAACTGAATGGTAGTTCAAAACAGTGGATGACAAAATATGTAAAAAAAGAAAAGAAAGGTAGAACGGTAGAATGGTAGATGAGAAAGTTAGATGATGTAAGGACCCGAAAAATAAAGTCTCTTTATGAAAATAAAAATGGGAAAATGTGAGGAATTGAATTTCATAAAGAACCTTGGGTCAACGAGCGAAAATAAGACACGTGGGCGAGATTTGCTATACATAAGTCAATACATGGGGTGTGGGTGTAATTAGCTATTCTTGTGTTTAAGTGAGAAAGAGAAAGAGCACAAAAAAATCAGTCCCTTTCCCCTCTTGAATATTTCAGCTGCTCCATTCTCTCTCCTCTCCTCCATTAAAGCCACTCCAAGCTCACAAATCTCCCTCTCCATCAAACCCCTTCACAAATGGACCTTGGAATATTGTTCTACGCGTGATTTGAAGCCCGGAACTTACTCTTTTTGCACCTTGAAGCTCAAATACGGGATTTTCCAATTTGGGGATCTAAGAATTCAATTTTCTCAAGTTTGAAGCTCAACCCTTGAGGTAGGGAACCTAATCTCCACCTCCTATCCTCATTTGTATGATATTTATGCCATTCATGTGTTCAATTTCATGATTTGTGGTCATTCGTTGAAAATCCCATTTTTTTTTGGGTATGTGTTCGTGATTAATTCTTGATCAAATCTTGTAAATTGATGAGCCCCAATGTAAATTTATGTTAGATTTAACCTCCCTTACTTGTATTGGACCGATTCTTGCATAAACATTTGAGATTGGATCAAAGATTGATGAGTTTGGCCTTGAATTGAAAATCTGTCTGAAGCTGATCTGTACCTATACCCAGAATCTGGGTATCAATACCAGCAGGCTCTGTCCGTCTGTCTGTCTGGTTTGTATCAATACCCCTGCATCCGGGTATTGATACCAGATGCCTTTGTCCCAAATTTTTTTGTTTTCTTGTTTGAACTTCCTTTGATCTTGGGGTACCTTGGGCCTTCCTCCAACACCTTGTACACTCATAATTGAGCTTAATACCGATTGTTTGACTTCCGTTTGACATCAACGCTTATGTTGAGACACGGTGTGAGGATGGAGTGCATACTTGTGTTTAAAACACCATTTTCAGCCATGAAATGGAACTATGGGCTTTTGTTGAACTTAATGGTGTGTGTTATGAGTCTGGTTGGTACAAATGACTTACATTTTTTTATATTGGTTATATCCCAAGGCCACCTTACGGTGTTCTCTTGGTCATGGGTGCGCGGAGCCCAAGAAATCCGGCCATTTATATAATTCCACCATTAGTTGGTCATGGGTGCGCGGAGCCCAAGAAATCCGGCCATCACTCGAGTTAAGAAGCTATGGGAGCCGGGCCCCGTAATTCCCGATGATAAGAAGCTATGGGAGCCGGGCCCCGTAATTCCTGTGATATAGTGAATTAGGTGGATGTGTGTGAGTTGGTTTAAACATGTTGTACTTCAAATGAACTTTCTAAGACTTTAATGTGTGAGATGGAATTTGGAATGACACTGGGGCAAAATGGACGCTTAAGAAATATAACGGGACACTTATGGATATAATGACACGTAGTTGGAAACTTGGTGGACACCTTAACACGTGAATGTTCTCGTCTCATGCCTTAGTCACTTTTTGTGCACTTCTTTCCTCTCATGGTGCATCTACCATTCACATGATCATAGTAGCTAGAGATTGAGCTTTCCTACTGGGCTTGTAGCTCACCCTTTCATTTTCAGGTACCCGTTGAGGAGCATGACGTGGTTGCATTGGGATGCGTGCATGCATGACTTTTGAAAACTTATTGATGGAGTTATACTTTCATCTTGACATAGTAGTATTTTTGGCCGAGATGGCATTGTAACTCTTAATTCATTCAATCTTTTGACTGTAGAACTTGTAACAACATTTCTAAACTATTAGGTTATGTATTTGGGTACGGGCAT
This sequence comes from Vaccinium myrtillus, assembly GCA_016920895.1. Taxonomy (NCBI): domain Eukaryota; kingdom Viridiplantae; phylum Streptophyta; class Magnoliopsida; order Ericales; family Ericaceae; genus Vaccinium; species Vaccinium myrtillus. Next base: position 22,893,385 of record CM029270.1, read on the forward strand.
CAGGTATCGCTAGATTTGGATCGGTTGATTGTATTAAACCATGACTTTCTTATGAAGACTTTGACTTTTCCATCGGTTTATGTTTGACTTGTTGACTATCCTACGTGGATATTTTTGGTAATTATGTTTATAAAAACGAGGGCGTGACAGATGCACAAAATATCTGGGGTTGAATGGTGGTTGAAAACAGTGGATGACAAAATATGTATAAAAAAAAGAAGGTAGAACGAGGTTGAGAATGGTGGATTGAAAAATATCCGGAATTTTAGGTAGAACGGTAGTTGAGAATGGTGGATCCAACAAATATCCAAAAAATTAGGTCAAACGGGGGTTAAGAATGGTGGATTGCAAAATATCCGAAAAATTAGTTGGGAACGGGGGTTAAAAAATTAGATCACAACGGGGTTGAAAATAACGTAGATAGTTGAATTGGGGTTGAAAAAGTAATTAAAAGTGAGGTGATGGGAAAGTTAGTTAAATTTAGAACTGTTTGGTTCTAAAATAGAACCAATCACTGGAGCCAGGGTTCTTTTTAGCACCAAAAACTACATTTTGGTGCTAAAATATGGCAATGGCTATAGCCATTTTGCATTTTGCATTGGATTTGCTCTAAGAGTATAAACCCACTTGGAGGTACCTCAACCAGGTATTTGGATCTTGGAGGGGGTAGAATCCAATTACATAGGAAAATACCCAAGCACGTACAAACCACGTGCTTAGCCTTGACACACGTGGGGGTGGCTCAGTTCGGGGGGACCACAAGAAGGTGCCCCAGGTTATGGCCGAGCAGGGTAGGCCAAGTGTGCAGCCAGGATAGCACCACGAGATGGTGGCAGCACCATGAGAAGGTGCACGAGGCCAGTGCCGAGCTATGTATCTGGTCGGCAACAGTATATGAATATGCAAGTATATTGCCAAGCTAACCGCCTACGTGATAAGGTGGCGGGTCATTCTAGAGGGATCTAGAGTAGCCTCTTACGTGATAAGGGTTAAATCCTGAGAGTTAAGGGATTATCATTAAGCTTCCATATTGGACAAGAAGTCCAATATAGATACAGAGTCCTTACGAGAAGGGAATTCTGATTGTATTGCCATATGGGACGAATCCAAGAAGAGAAAGGACTTCTAACTTAAAGAGGATTCCGATAATGGCAAGGATTCCTAACGTGGGAGGAATCCTTGTACAATAAATATTGTGTTTCTATATGGAACGAGTCCCGTATAGGAAAGGACTCCTAATGTGAATAGGATCTTTGGACAACAAGCACCCTGCATCTATAAATAAGGAGCAATACCCATGAAGAAAGGTACGCTGTAATTCATTATTTACATGCTCTGTGTGAATTAGGGTTTCCTCTTAGTACGTGATATTAACTTAAGCATCGGAGGGCCCACCGCCGACGAGAGGCGTGGGTGCTTCTCACCGTGTATTGTCTTGCAGTGCTAGGGTTCCAACGTGGGGAGCATATTGTTGATCTCATAGAGCGTGGAAGATATGTACTCGGATTTTTCCCCTCTACAGATCTCAATTTAATTTTGGGTCAAAATAACAAGAACCTCTCGATGAATGTAACGCCCCCAAAATTTGGGCAAGTTATTATTATTACAAACATAAATAAAAGTCTAAATATAAATCTTAATACAATACAAACTGTCTCCATCAAATATATAAATTACAACCGGGTCGGGTCTAGGGCTTCGTCTACACCTGCGCCTGGTCATTCCCGGAGCTGGCAGCACTGGCTGCTCCATAGGCCTCCTCTCCATAGAATGTCTCATGTTCATCTCGATAAACTGGCATAATACGTCAGAGTCGCCCAAGCAACATTGTGGTATAATGCCAGGGTTACACAAGTGCAACACCGTAAGCAACAGGGCCCCGTAGACTACACTACCCAATCTCTAACTAGCAATTCTAGAACAATAAGCTCAAAATCAGTAATGCAGACTTGTTAACAGAAAATACCATGAATGCAGTATGCGTGTCCATGAGGATCAGAGTAATCATGCGCGCAATAAAAAAGTGTCTCGTACCGCTCGAAAGTTATTGGTCCGCTTACGTCTCTTTTCAACTGGCGGCACCAACCTTTCTGCTCGAGGCCCCGGCCATCGTGCATCACTGAACTTAACCAGTCTGTTTGCACGGTCCGTCCGCCCCGCGACTCGCACGACACAGTCCAGGCCGTCTCATATCACTGAACTTAACTAGTCTGTTTATGAGGTCCGTTCACCGTGTGTTGTGCACACTTAGCCCAATCCTCCAAGTTCTCCCCGTAGAACTTGGGGTGGCGCTCTCGCTGCACTACCTCATTCAATCCATCTCATCTCATTTCATTTCATTTCCCAAAAACACATTTCTCCGTGTCAAAACACATTTTCATTCTCATCTTTTTTTCTCATCAACTGCTATTCAAGCTTTTCTCGTAAATCGTGTCGTTAGCCATATCGTGAACGTGATAATGTTGTATCCCCAAACATGCTCGAAAGTGTGTCCATGCAATGTTTCTCAATACCGTCTCATAAAATAGCACCTTTTCGTGCAGGGGTGGATGGATCTCCTATGGTTGTTGCATAGGTTGCTCTAGTGCCCGGTTGGATCTTGGCAACTTTTGTGTGCTTTCCGGACGCGGAGATCTCATTTCTGTCCGAGCTTGCTGTGTTTTTTCTGTTGATCTGTGCAGCAGCGTTTGGTGGTGGTTTGCCCGTGCCCGGTGTCTCCGTTCCTCTTGTCGTTTCGTAGGCCGATGCTCCCCGCCGGCCGCTACATCTGGGAGTGGCTGGCGTTGCTTAACGGCGAGGTGTTTGCTCAGGTGTTTTGTGCGGCGGCGGTGGGGTTCGGTGGCTACTGGGTTAGGGTTTGGCTTGGGTGGGCCGGCCCTTGGTTGGGCTGGATTTGTGGTGTAGGCTTTATTGTATTATTTGGGTTGCAGATTTGGGCTTCCTTTTGCGTTTATTGTTTGTATCTGCTTAGACCCTAGGGTGTGCTGGGCTTCGGCCTTTGAGGTGTATTTTCCAACTATTGGTTGGATTCCCCTTCCCTTCCCCCCGTTTTAATAAATTTTATTGCCGATCAAAAAAATAGCACCTTTTCCTCGTGAAAAATAGTACATGAAATAACGCCCCTTTAACACACTATCTTTTCCAAAATAATCTAATTTCCTCCGAAAATAAAATTTACTAGACAAAAATCATTTTTTTCTTCCTTTTTTTTAAAGAACCCAAACACATCTCTTTCTAAAGTTAATCTTTTATTTTCCAAATGTAACCCACTTAACTTCACAAAATTGATTTTTCCTAGACTTTATGACTAAGAAATTTTAACACAGCTTGGTCATAAAATTGACTACACTTTTATAAATAGAAAATTACTTTTAATAAATCTTTCTTTTTCAAAAAGCTTTCTAAAAGTCTACCTTTTTTAAGAAAAATACTAAGTAATCACTTTTAGAAATTTCTTTGTAACAAAAACATGTTAACGAAGAAACAATTAGTCCACCAACTTTTTAGTAAAATGATCTACTTAAAACTTGGAGTGAGTAATTTTCTCCTACTTAATCTTTCAAAACTTCTTCTAATTTCCCAACAATAAAACTAGTAGAAACTTTAACAACTTGTTAGTAATAAACAAACTAAATTTTTGGTATGATCAACTTACCAATCAAAAGTATAAGAGACTAATTTAAGATTAGAGTGAGTAATCTACTCAATCTTAACTAGTTCTTCCAAATACTTGAATAATTACTTTAGGAAACCTTTTAGTAGAAACCATACATAAGCTTGTCTTCAATACTCTTCTCATCAACTCTAAACATGCATAATCTAGAGTAACAACCTACTAATTTCAAGTAGAATAGTTTAATTAAAGAATAAATTGTAGCCTTCTCAATTTAAAACATGAAATCCTCCCACCGTAAGCTTTCTAGAAAAGCTAATTAAACAATCTTAGGATCTTAATTAGTAGAAGGCATGCATAGATTTTGTAAAGTCAAACCACTAATTACTAGCTAAAAGAACTAATTAGGAGTTAGGAAATGTAATCTACTAATTGAAACTAGAAAAACTACTTAAAGAAAGGGTAGGTAATCTACCTCAAATTCCGGTGATTAGCCGGAAGCCGACAAGCTAGTGATCCTCTCCGGTAGCTATGAACTCCTTTAAGCTACTAACTTTCCTACTAATTGAGATTAGTAGAAGGCTAATTAAAGAGTAATAAGGTTTATTTATGGGTGGTGGAGTAGAACTAGAAAAGAAGCACAAGTCTAGAAAGGTTTAAAGTTGGCAAGCTTTGCATGAGAGTGCATGGGCTTAAATAACCAACAAATGAGCTCCCTCTCTCTTCCAATGTGGTTCGGCCTCCCCTTCTCTCTCTATATGGCTGGCCTCTCCTCTCTCCATGTGGGCTTAATGTGCTCGATAAATGAGCACATGCAAAGTACTCTAGTTGTTGAACCAAGACCCTAGACTTAGGTACAAGAAAATCTAGGAATGACACTAGCAAAATCTAAGGCTATGAGGTAAGCAAATCTAGGTTATTTATGGGAGGAAAAATCTAGTCACTTTCCTAGTCTCATGTAGTGTAGAATTTTGCATGAGCACCTTTGTTTTGGGGTGTTTTGGTTACTGCACAAAATTAGGGCCATGTGCCTAAGTAGAACCCTAAGCTAGTCCTAACTAGGTTACTTAAAGAGAGAACATGGGAAAATATTCTCCACATTAATGCACACATGCACCCTGAGTTACTTGGTGCCAAAGTAAGTAGGGTTTAGGTCCTATTTTATACCCTCACATGCACTAATTAAGCACAAAGCAAGTAGACTATGAACATGCTAAACTAGTTAGGAACTAAGTTAGGCTAGACTAGTTTTTTCTACATAAATGGCAAGACAAAATCTACCTAGTTTGGTACTAAAACCAAGTATGTTAAGGTTTCTACTCACACACACACAAGCACATGCACAAAACACTTCTGTAGACACCCCACCTTGGTTGTCCGTAACGCTTAGGCCCTTTGGTTGTGCCGTCGCCCGATGATGAACATGTTTGTACGATTTTATCAGCTTCGAGAAGATGGACTTGATGCAAAGATCTCTTACGGTAGTCTATCGTCGTTTCCTCGCGCCCTGATTTTGAAGGATGTTTGAAAAACCTTTTGTTGAAGTTCCCAAAAATATTTTTGTTTAGTTCCGGACTGAGTGTTTTCCAAAATATTGAGTAATTCCTTTTAGCCCAATTTATCGCTATTTTTGGACAAAAAATCAACTCGGAACGCGTCAAAACAAATTCCTTTTTTCGGCCAGAACATTCTAGATTTGCATGCCACCGCCTCTGAACACAAAAAATCGTATTTTTGGTTGTCCCACATCGCCTAACAAATCCTTTTTTTCACCTAGAATAAGCCTATATATACCCCCTTCACCTAAGGTTTCAGACACTTGGTCACATTTAGAAAAAACTGAAGAAGACTCCAAAAATTCCGAAAACACTTGTAAAACCTCTTAGCAGGTATAGTGTAAAATCCTCTCTAGACTGAGATCAAATCTTGGTCCGACTTTGGGGTAGTTCGGTTAGTTCTTTTTCTCTTCGACGCACTGAAGGCTGCCGGAAAGAGGTCGAGCATCGAGGCTATCTTAGCAGAGACGGTCTAGTTCAGTTCGATTGTTCCTGAGGGCGACCGGCTCAGTCAAGGTATGTTCCCCTTTTTTATTTTCTTTATTGTTTAGTTTAATTAATTTTGCTTTCAAGTTAATTAGTTTTGTCTAATTATTTTAGATTAATTAATTTTGTTTATTTTGTTTGTCTAGTTTTGTCTATGAAAGCATGTTAGGATTTATTTATGCTTAGTTCATGCATAATTTAGGGATTTTCAATTAAGTTAAACATCCAGATATTCTTAGCATGAGAAATTACTGTTTTGCCCTTGCATGATTAAAATAGTTTAATTATTGACCTACACGCAACACTTGCCCGGAATTAATATGCACGCATGATTTAATTGCCAGCACAGTTGTTATTCTGTCCGAGTGGAACCGCGCACGTAACATACGCAATTGTTATGTTGCCGGTTCGGCTACTCGAAAAGTTTGTATCTTATGTAGTTACTCTGTCTGCATGCACCCCTTACGCTTCTGCCTATGTCGTTATGCTGTCCGCATTACTGCATGAATATTGTCATTTACAGACGTTATGCTGCCCGTTTATCCCCAGCCTGTCAAATTACCGCTTTACCCCTTGCATCTGCATATTGCATGATTAATTAATTGTCACGCCCTTATGGTCTTTCCATAAGTGGCAGCATACATATAGTTACCATATTTAGAATGTTCCCATATTAGGAAAGTTTCCTAATTCATGTTGAGTCCTGCATGCAAATAGTTTCCATATTTAGAAAGTGTCCATTTTAGGAAAGTTGCCTAATTTGATCATGTTTCCCGTTTCAAGTCCATGTTCTGTTCATGCGTGCATGCGTAATGTTCATTTAATCATGTTTAGTTTATTATTTGGTATCTCATGAGCCCTGTTTTAGTTCAAGGCCATATCATGTTCACGTTAGGATAGAACCCCTAGAAGTAGGTGCACAATCTGGCATTTGCAACGGCGGATTAATCTTTTGTTTTGCATGTGTTAGTTTCATGTGAGGAACCGAGGGTAATTGCTTATCATCACTTATGGATGTAAGATGATAATAAGCTATTTAGCCTCGGGTCCCCGTTCATAGGATGTTTGTTTCTGTTTCTTGTTTGTTGCATCTACCGGAGGTGGTTTTCAAATGGTTGTTTTTCCCTCTTGCAAAAATACAATTTTCTTTTGAAAACGTTTTACTAAAACCCACCTATCCGTTTGCTTGAGTCTCATGCATTTAGGGTAGTAACAAATCGAACCAATGGTGATGAGTAGAGACCAATCATTTGATTGGGCGGAGTGGGTGCCTAACCCCTTCCCACTCGGTACCTTAGCCCCCGGACCCGTCTGTGGTGACAAGGATCGAGCCTATCCATAGATAGAGTCATTCAAGGTTCTTGGACCTATAACCAAGTGGCGACTCTGGTCTTCGCTGAGTATTCATAATTCGAATATTCGGTAGTGCATATGGTCATCAGTCTAGCATAGAGATAGAGTATCGACGCCGCATCAAGTGCATTTCCGGCAACGGAAGCCAGCCCGGTTCCAACCTCCTGGCCACGGGAGCGGAAGGCGGGGTGGGCGTGGGGCGCTCATTTGTTTAGGATAGTTCACGTTTTCTTTATCTTTTTGCATCATTAAGCAGCCCCGGCCGAGGAACATGGCCACCCCCGTGAGTTACGTACCACCTCAGTATGATAAAAAGGTTGAAAGACCTTAACTTACGGGGTACCCTTTTTGAGACCACCCAAGCTTCTAGTTCATATAGTCAGCATTAGCATTTAATCATATAGGAAATCACCCTGTAAGGCATATCGTGGCTTCTATGCTTGCATTACATCACTTGTTTGCTTAGGCTTGTTTCATAGGTATCGTTAGGATGGGGCGTCAGTGACTTGTACCGATATTGATGGAAGTTCTGTTATACTCTTTAGATTGAGCGTAGAGATCGAAGACCTACTGAGCCCCATTGGCAGCGGATTAACGGACATTTAGATAGAAATCTCGGCCGTGATCCATTGGTTTCTCCAGTTTTCCCCTCCACCACCCTTCCAACAGAATTACCTCTCCCCGGAACCTCTCCTCCTGAAACCTCATCATCTGAAACCTCTGAAACCCCAATGGCCGACGACAAATCCCTAACCATGAAGGACCTGATTGAGATGATGACTGACCTCAAGGCTGCTATGGCCACCATGCAAAGTGATCTGACCACCATGAAAGGGCCCGGCCATGAACCCTTCCAACTTGAGGATAGACCTCCAAAGGAACCGACCACCGATGACATAGTGAAGGAACAGATGAGTAAGATTAAGAAGATAGAGTCGGCTTTAAGGAATGCCAAGGGCATTGATGGATACATGATGGACGTAAAAGGGCTTTGCATGATTCCTAATGTGAAGTTGCCCGAGAAGTTTAAGATGCCCGATATGGAAAAGTTTGATGGTACCGGAGACCCGGCAGTGCACTTAGGAGTCTTTGTGAGTTCACTAGCACCCATGGGTATGAGCAGTTGGCTCAGTTGTTTCCAAGGACCCTTTTTGGTATGGCTGTAAGATGGTTGATGAAGTTGGATAAGTCTAAGACTCGCACCTGGGAGGATATTGGGAATGCATTCATAGCGCAGTACTCGTACAATCAGTAGTTGGATGTGACTACCCACGACTTGGAGACTACTCGCCAGAGCGATAAGGAAAGCTTCTCTGAGTTTATAACTCGCTGGAGAGGCAAGGCAAACAAGATGACGGATAGGCCCGCAAAGCAAGACCAAGTCCGGATGGTCATTAAAAATCTGCAAACCCACTTAAAGAAGCATTTGATTGCATAGCCTATTCGTACGTTCAAGGACTTGTTCGACGCTAGCATTCAGGTAGAGGACGCCATCCACTCAAGAGATTCGGATAAGGGAGAAAGTAGTAGAGTAGTAGTGCAAACCTAAGAGGTATGGTGGTAGTGGTTTGAACCCAGTCACTAGTTCCAGGACCGCTGAGGTCCATGCACTAGATACGCAAGTGCTACAAAGCTCAAAAGGAACAAAGCCAAGAAGGGAGTTCACCTCGTTGGGTAGTATGACTCTAAGAGAAGTAATGAAAAGACTGGTAAAGGCTGGGCACCTTAAACCTCTTGAACTTATGGCACCCCCAAACCCCTTACCATCCTTTTACAATGCCTCTCAATTCTGTGCCTTCCACCAATCCCCAGGCCATACCACTGACAATGTATGCGCCTTTGCCATGAAATCCAAGACCTCATTGACTCCAAGAAAATTGCACCACCCTCTGCTAGTAAACCCAACATTACCACTAACCCTTTTCCTGAACACCGTCTCATTCAGAATAACCATGCCAACTTCATTCAAATTGATTCAAACGACTTTAACCCAAATAACCTGATCTCGCCCACCTTTTGCCGGGAGGCTGAGGTCCCGCCTTTATCAGTCTTTATCAGTCTTTAAGGGAGATCAAACGAGAAGAAGACGAGGAGTACACCCAAGAGGAAGAGGAGATAGGAGATATGCTGCTAGGCTTGACTTTATCTGGAAATCCTGATGCTACATTTGGATGGGCCGATGCTCCAGAATTTACCAGTTGCAGTGGATGGGGACCCGATTTCCCCTAGGACAATAAGAATGTGGATGTGAAGAAAGAAAATGAAAAAGCGACGCTAGAGGAAGAAGAGGTAGCAAGAATCTTATAGGATGAGAAACAATTCCTTGAGCTCTTGAAGCAGAGGATGTGCCAAACACCAATGATGATGATTATGTGGCTGACGACTCTGATAACCTGTGTTATGATCCAGACTATCCTTACCATGAAGAGAACACCCTTTCACACCCTAATTCCGAACCCAAAAAGCAATCCCTCGACCTTGCCATTTCAACGGTAACGTCGGAAGAAGAAAAATCTGCACTAGAAGGACAGGAAGAACTTACACTAGAACAATCCGCAAAACTTTTGCTTTTGATAGCACAATTTAACGAGTATGAGGTGATCGTTCGGAGAAGGAAGGTACCAACTGTTGGCAATAATGATAATCTTCTGGACAATGACCCTTGTTACAACCATGATAACGAGGAAGAAGAAGAGGATCCTCGGAAATTTGGAATGAACCTCCGGTCAAGTACTTCTTACCATCTGGCGAACCGGTGTATCACTTCCAAGATCCGGAAACTAGGCAAAAATTTTGGGATGAGTGTGATTGCGAAGAATGCTATCAGAACTGTCTTCTCCAGAATGACGGTATGACCCGTCAAGAGCTCAAGGAATTGTACGCTGAGGAGAATCCACCAAAACGACCTAAGATGGAAGAGTCTGATGGACCAAGTCAGCCTATCCTGGGATGCTATATGGACGAATATTCTTTCATAGGGTCATGCCTCTGGATTGACATTGAAGACAATGAGATTGCAGAAAGCGAGGGAAGCCAAGGAGAAAGCATTAGCCAGAAAAGAGGGAAGAGAGCTTCCGGCAAAAAGAACAAAAATTCCACCGATGAATGGAAGATGGGTGCGAGAAGGCGAGAACTTCCCATTCTATGGATACCCGAAACCATGGATTGATTCAGTGACACAGGATAAGCTCCCGGGGTTGGAGATCTTCTTCAACCTCTTTTCCCAAAGTGATGATGAAGAACCTAAACCAAAGCAAGAACCAGAAGATTGGATAGATTCGATGGATCACACTGCCATGAGATTTCTGTTTACCAGTACTAGGGGCTCAGTAGATGATTGTGTTATGATGCTGACTAGTGGAGACAATGGAGAAGATCTATCAAGTAAGTTCGTGAATGCTGCTGGAGAGCTTAGTAGTCGGACTTATGAGGAAACTCTAGTGGAAGTTGAGTCGTCTGAATCGTTTGATTCTGATTCTGAGTCTAGTAATAATAGTATCAGCAATAATAAATCGAGTCAGTTCAGTAATGAGTCAGGATTGGCAGAAACTGTTAAGACCGGGTCATTAGTTAAGCCCGCGTCTCATTTTTATTTTGAGTTTGAGTCAGATGTAGTCCCTCTATCTTCAGTTAGTAATAATTTTGATGCTGAGTTTGCTTATATCATTGTGCCCAAAATTAATGATGTGGATCCTAATAATCCTGATGAATATGAGGAAGAAATCCCAGAAGCCCTTACAAATATGATAGAGTTGGAGGAAGAAAGAAAAACTAAGCCCATAGTGGATGAGATAATCTTTGTGAATCTAGGTGATGAGAATGACCCTAAGATGGTTCAGATTGGCTCACCTTTATCGCTTGAAGAGCGAAAAGAGTTGATTGAAGTGCTAAAAGAATACAAGGACGTATTTGCTTGGTCTTATGAAGACATGCCCAGAATAGATCCTGAGATGGTACAACACCGGATAACACTTAACCCTGACACCAATCCTGTAAAGCAAAAGCTTTATAGGATTAGGCCCGACTGGTTGCTCAAGATCAAGGAGGAAATTTCTAAGCAGATCAACGCAGGATTCCTGATGATAACCAGGTACCCTCAATGGGTGGCCAACATAGTCCCAGTACCTAAGAAGGATGGACGTATCAGAGTATGTGTCAACTATAGAGATTTGAACAAGGCTAGCCCAAAGGACGATTTCCCTTTGCCACATATCGATACTTTGGTGGATAACGCCGCAGGACAGGCCTTGTTATCTTTTATGGACGGATTCTCTGGCTATAATCAAATTTTGATGGCACCCGAGGATAGGGAGAAGACAACCTTTACCACCCAGTGGGGAACCTTTTGTTATAGAGTGATGCCGTTTGGATTGAAGAACGCTGGAGCCACCTACCAGAGGGCGGCCACCACTCTGTTGCATGACAAGATCCACAAAGAGGTGGAGGTGTATGTGGATCATATGATTATCAAGTCGAAAGACAGGGCAAGTCACACTCCTGCACTTAGAAAGTTTTTTGAAAGGTTGAGGAAGTATAAGATGAGACTGAAACCCCAGAAGTGCACATTTGGAGTTACAGCGGAAAGTTTTTTGGGATTTATGATCACAAAGAGAGGAATAGAAGTAGACCTGACTAAGATCAAAGCCATCCTAGGAATGTCGCCACCAAGGATTGAAAAGGAGGTGAGGAGTTTCTTGGGAAAGATACAATACATCAGTCGGCTCATTTCTAAGTTGGCGATTACCTGTGAGCCTCTATTCAAGTTGTTAAAGAAGGGAGTAAGGTTTGAATGGGATGAGGAGTGTGACGCGCCCTTTCAAGGAATTAAAGACTATCTGCATAATCCACCTGTGTTGCCCCCCCAAGAAGGAAAGCCTATGATTTTATACATGTCCATCACCGATACAGCTATGGGATGCATGCTTGCTCAAGAGGATGAGGATGGAATAGAACATGTTGTCTATTACCTAAGCAAGAAGATGCTAGGGTGCGAGCTTAACTATACACAGTTAGAGAAAACATGTTGGGCTCTGGTTTGGGTAACCAAGCGCCTCCGGCATTACATGTTGTCTTATCCGATTAGAAACCGGCTCTGATTGGAAAGATGGCACGTTGGTTGTTGCTGTTATCAGAATTCAAAATTAAGTTCGTTACTTGGAAATCCGTCAAAGGAACAGCCATCACAGAATTTTTATCGGACCATCCGGTGGAAGGACTAGAAGATTTGGAATTAGAGTTCCCGTATGAAGGATTGTTGCTTGACTGTTCGGGTGATTAAAAATTAACTTAGAATTTCGTCCCAAGCGTAGGACTATCGACCCAAGCGTAGGACTATCGACCGGAGCAGCACAATAATTCCGGAAGTACCGGAGTCGAACCACAGAGACGGTCTACGGTGTTTAACCCAAACAATGCTAGTTCTACGTTTGTAATTGGCTCTCAGGTAGCCACCCCTTGCTCAAATTGTTTAATTAATTATCTAAATCGAACTAATTTAAACTACTAGACTCTGAATTTAAAAGGAGAGCACAGCCGGGGCGCTACGGTGCCCGCAACTAGTCTAATTCACATTCACTCGGGCCACAATGATTTAATTAATAGGTTCAAAAATATGGAAACAGTTCCTAACAAGTGCACACCACTTGTCACCAATTCCTGCGCGCATTTGGAACGGGCGATGCCCGAGTTTTGTTTGCTAGAAAAATTCCGTATTCAAAAACTGCGCATTAATTAAAGTAATTCGGCACCGAGGTGGAATGTAAATCAGCCTAGCCACGGAACACCTTTGTCCCGCGGCCGTACTCAATGCGACTACTCACACATATTGAAATAAATTGCAGAAGATGAATTGAAACTAAAACTAATCATGCTTTTAATAATTAAAATATAAAACCAATAAGTATCAATACCGGAATTGCGAAGGCAAAGTTAATCTTGACAAATAATCTGCAAAACAAATCTTGGAATTCTGGTACTAGAGCTTGAAAACGTAACAACGAACGAAGAACTTCAGATCTGTAGCCGAAAACTTGTAAACTAAAAACCTAGGTAAAAATTGTGGAACCCTAGCATGGGTTTTAACTTTTGTATTTATACTACCTAAGTAATCCTAATGAAAAACCGCAAATCAACGTTGAAAAATTAATTCTACGACCAACAGAACGACATCGTTTCAAATCTGCCTTCGTAAACCCTCGGTATCGATACCCCTTAAAAGGGTATCGATACCGATCCCTTAACTCCTTGCTTCCGCGTAAGACGTAGGTATCGATACCCATAAGAGAGGTATCGATACTAAACACTCTGGAACGATTTGCGCACTCTATAACCAAATGGTATCGATACGGCTCTCGGGGGTATCGATACCGAACTCTTAAGCCGTCCTTTTCAGCATTCCAACTTCAAACTTCGACTCCCACGCCCAGCTCCGCTTCAAGCCATGCAATAGGCGCCCAAAAACATCTTCTTACCTGATAAATTCATGCAAGCACCACAAACACTACCACGCACGCATTAAACAGATAAATGACTATAAAACCGCACGTCTAACGCGCCAACTCCTCCTACTTAGGCGCTTATATATGGAATATCACGCGCCTATCAATTGTTGCAAGCCTTGAGTGAAGTGTGGGAGTTATACTTTGACGGAGCCTCTAATCATAATGGATATGGAATCGGGATACTTTTAGTGTCCCCAAAAGATTCCCACACTCCGCTTGCGTTTTAGTTGAATTTTGAGGTCACCAACAATGGGGCAGAATATGAAGCTTGCATAGCAGGCATGGAGGCCGCATTGGCATTGGGAGTAAAAAGTTTGGATGTTATAAGGGACTCCGCATTGGTCATATCTCAATCGACCAATGAATGGAAGTTAAGGGAGCCAAAGACGAAGCTGTATCAGGACAGGCTCCAGAAGTTGATTCCCCAATTTGAGTTGGTCTCGTTTACGCACATCCCTCGTGAACAGAACAGATTTGACGCTCTCGTAACGCTAGCCTCGGTGATTGAAATCTCCATAGGTGTCAAGGTTAGACCATTATTGATTGAGCAGAAGGACACTCACAATTACTATACTGTCGTTGTTATCTCTGAAGAACTTGATGGTCTGCCTTGGTTCACCGACATTAAGAATTACATTAGAAAAGGAGAGTATCCTAAGGGAGCAGATGAGAAAGACAAGAGAGCTATTTGTAGGCTGGCAGCCCAATTCATTCTCTATGAAGATGATTAATACTGACGGTCGTATGATGGCGTTCAACAAAGGTGCGTTGATAGAGACCAGGAAAAAAGGATAATGGAGGAGATCCACACTGGAGTGTGCAAACCCCATATGAATGGACATATGCTTTCGAAGAAGATTTTGAGACAAGGGTATTATTGGACCACCATGCAAGCTGATTGCACAGAGTTAGTAAAGAGGTGTCACCAGTGCCAGATCCACGGCAACCTTATGTATACGCCGCCGCACGAGCTATATTCTATGACCACACCTTGGCCATTTTCGACATGGGGGATAGATATTATTGGAGAAATCAAGCCTAGCTCTTCAGGTGGACATAAGTATATTTTGGTGGCCATAGACTATTTTACCAAGTGGGTTGAGGCTGCCCCGTACACGGTGTTGAACGCGGCTGAAGTTATGCACTTTATTGAGAAGAACATCGTCTGTAGATACGGGGTCCCGAATGAAATCGTATTGGATCATGGGTCACACTTTAAGAAGGAGGTGTTGGAGCTGTTAGCAAAGTATAAGATCACCCACCACAAATCGTCCATGTATTGTCCTCAGACCAACGGAGCGGTGAAGCGGCTAACAAGAACATCAAGAGCATAATATGGAAAACCACTCGTAAGTCGCGAGAATGGCATACACAACTGCCTTTTGCTTTATGGGGGTATCGCACGTCTATTCGAACGTCAACGGGGGCAACCCCATACTCATTAGTACATGGAATGGAGGCAGTACTCCCTATAGAGTTAGAGGTGTCATCCCTAAGGATCATGATGGAGCAGAAAGTACCTGAGGCATTTTGGTTAAGTGAAAGGTACGAAGAGTTGGCATTGATGGACGAAGGGCGCCTCCAGGCTTTATACCACATGCAAGTATATCTGAGGAGAGTTTCTAGGGCCTTTAATAAGAAAGTGCGTGCTCGGAATTTGAAAGAAGGCGACATGGTTTTGAAGGAGATAAAAGGACTAGTGTCTGATCCAAGAGGAAAATTTCGACCACATTGGGCTAGTCCTTACATCATCAAGAAGATGTTTAGCGGCGGAGCTACACGATTAATAGATTTGGACGGGAATGAATTCACGGAATTGACTAACTTGGACAGTCTGAAGAAATATTACCCTTGAGAGAAGCCCGCTAGGTCGAAAACCCGAAAGGGCGGCCTAGGCAAAAGTTAGGGTTGAAAAAGAAAAAGAAAAAAAAAGAGAAAAGCTAGGTTGAAAACCCGAGAGGGCGGCCTAGGAAAAAGTATAAAAGCAAAAAAAAAAAAAAAGCAGAAAGAGAAAAAGAAAAAGAAAAAAAAAGTGAGCAAAATACCCCAAAACCCTCGAACTACGTTATGGTCTGATTCTCCTTTGGGGATACGTAGGCAACCATCATGGTGTGGCCATTGCAAGTTGGTAATTCATCCCGTCCAGATGAGGAAGTGCTTTGGAAGCAAGCAACGCGCTAAGAGATTCGATTGGATTTCAGACACTAGGGGCATTTTTCCGCAAGGTGATTGCTTGAAGGATTAGTTAAGGGATAAAGTTGGAATTCTGTTTGATTGGTGAAGGACTCGGTGAAAGTTAGCAGTTATTTCCTTGAATTTTTAGAGCATGATATCAAGAGTGAGCCGATGCAAAAGTACAGTTGAAAAGATGGAAAGGAAATTCTCATTGCTAGGAATACTCATACTAGGGGCATAGCTGCCGATCTTCCTAAGACAAAGCCATAAACTAGGGGCATAAGGGGAAAAGGAACATTAACTAATTAAGGGCATAATGAAATAAGCAAACGAGAAAAACAGGCATCTCCTTTCTTTTATATGTCTTTCGAGTCTCCCATTCCTTCTGTCACGTCGTAGTCCAGATTGATGCCACCAAACCAAGGCAAACTAGGATCGACATCCATGGTAGCACCAGGAGTCAGAGAAAGTTCCAGCTCAAGATAGTATTCCACATCAGGTTGCACGATAAGGACGCCAGGGGCAAGCATTCTCCGGTTAGCCCAAGTTGTGGGATAGCGCCGCCATTCCTCGGGGAACCGCACAGTGTCCACGTCATAAAGCATCTTGAAAATTTGAGCATGAGAGAACTAGCGTTGGATCCGACCAGGAAAATAGACAGTGGAAGCCCGCAAACCCAAGAACATCACCAACCCGGGAGCAAACAGTTCACTGATCATCGGACCCTCACGGAAGTTTTGCAAACTCCATCGGATTTTGTGTGACTCCCTCACCTTAAGCCACTCAAACCAGTGGTCCTCATCAGTGCAGTAATCACGGACGGCATAGCGCAAGTACCTGATGGGAGTATAGTCCTTGATCACCTGAGTAGTGGTAAGCTTGAGTTGGTCACTCAACCACATCTGTCAAAAAAAAAAAAAAAGGAAAGGAAGTCAAAAAAAAAAGGAGAAAGAAAAAAGAAAGAGGAAAAAAGAAAGAGAAAGGAATCAAAAAAAAAAAAAAAGAAGAAAAGAATACATGGAA
>CM029270.1:22911090-22971090 GCA_016920895.1 Vaccinium myrtillus
TTGAGGAGATGTTGTATTTAGAATATCATTATTAAATGCTCTGCAGAAAACTGATCTGGATCAGAGTTGAGCGCTCAAAGCCATGGGCTTGAGCGCTCAAGGTGGTTTTTAGGGTTTGAGCGCTCAAGGTCCAGGGCTTGAGCGCTCAAGGCTGTTGCTCAAAAGGTAAAACTTTGCGGGGCCGCCCCGGGTGCTACCGAACTCCGTTTCGTGCGTGGTTTGAAGCGTTGGAAAGCTTGTTGAGTGTAATTTCTAACCCAAGTGGTTTGAACCCAAGATAATTTGTACATCCAAGTATGTGACCATTTTACCCTCAGAAGGTCGGGAAAACAAGTCATTTTGGTAAAACAGACACATCTCCCTCATTTCAAAACGGATTGGGACATATTATATATCAAAAAAGAGGGTTTTGAATGTACTAGAAGATGGTGTAGGCTTGGGTTTGTTTTGAAATGGTTTATGGATGGTTTGAAGGGTATTTTGGTCATTTTGGTTGGTTTAAGGTTGTTCTAGGAGGGTTTAGAATGGTTTAGGGTGGTTCGGTGAGTTCAAGCCTTGTTCTTAGCCTCGAGGTATGTACGATTGGTCTATTTCATCATCGGGAATGCTCGAGCGCATCCTGGGTTCAAAATCGGGGCGTCTACACAAAGGAGAAAGGCTCGAGTGCAATAGGCAATGTTTTCGTCAGACCAATCTTGGTTATCCTCATAAGCCTTTCGCGAAGTGGTGCAACGAATATTGCCATCTCCCTTGTGGATGCTCATGAAAGCCGGACCCAAGAGTGCCGCCATTCTTTTTGTATCTTTTCCCATATGGCGACGGAACAAGAGTGTGGGACCGCCAAAGCCCAAGATCATGGCAAAATCTTTGGGCGTCATAGTCATTTTCCCGAAAGGAAATTGGAAAGTGTTGGTGGTATCCCACCATCTCTCAGCACAAGCATAAAGGATGGACATGTTGGCCCGAAAGCTCGGCAAAATCTTCATGAAATGCTCAAAGCCCGCCTCATGCATGGCATCTTTCACTACCTCAGGAAGTTTCCTATACCATTTGGCGAGAGGAGCAAGAGAACCATATCCCTTGAGAGGCGAAATGTGGCTCTGCAGAAGGCAACAAAGACAAGCAAAGGATGCAACAAGTAAGCACGAGGTAAATATCCTTGACTATGCAATATCGTTTAAGCTTGATATATCTACCATGCATTTTTGTCCTTGCGATGTTTCATGTCCATGCAACGTTATAAATCACCCATGTTTTCGTGAAGTTCATGTCTAGCGTGCATTCTAGCTAGAAAATTTCTCATGCATATTGATCAAGTTTTGCGAACAAGCATATTGCTAAGTAAGTTGATTTGAAAAAAATCTCATGAATCATGTCGGTGAGCTTTGTTTGGGAAGCACCTCTAAAGTCGTATTTGTGCCATGTAATGTCAATATGCGCGAGCATGAAACCCGTTTTGGCTAAGGAACTAGTTGTGGCATTTCATCAAACACTTTGCATGCGTAGGATGTGCACTTGTATAAGCTTAGAATTTGGATTGATTCGTGATGCATTTGATCATGAGAATGTTTCCTAAGCATGTAGAAACATTATGCAAGTCATATAGTTTCATTTGATATGAGCATTGAGAGTATCCTAGACTAAGAAATTCATTGAAGCATTTTGTCGAACACCTTGTGTGCACCCTTTGTTCTTAAAAAATTTGAAGGAAAATGGCATGAATTGTGATCAGTGTGAGCACACACAAGCACACATAGGAATGTAGGTATTGCACAATGTGTTTATTGCATAAGAATGTGGAAGAATTGCATACCGTTTGCGCATAAGAATCAATCGAAAGGTGAGAATGGGCGTTTTTGAGGAGATGACCATTGTTGAAATTGCCCATGTATTTAAATCCTTGTTGAGGGAATTTGTGTTGGAAGTCGGAGGGTGCTTCCTCCTCCTCATCGGAGTATGGTGCGTCGAAGTGACACATTTTGGTGAGGAAGTTTGAAGGGATTGAAGAAGGGGATGTTTGGAAGAGTTTTGGAGAAGTTGAAGTGAGCTTGAAAGTGGGAGGAAGTGCCAAGCATCTGCCCCCCTTATGTTTTTTATGCCCAAGCCCATCCACCCTAGGGTTGGACCGGCCCTGGGCTAGAGCTGGACCGGCTCAGCCCCGGGTCGGGTCCCGGCTCGCCCCATTTTTCTCCGTGCGATCCCGTATGATCCCGTTTGGTCCCGTTTTGGTCCTAAATCATTGAGGAAGTACGTACCAAGGACATTTTGCGTAAGAATTCGCATTTTGGAGAAGAAAAGCACATGTATTGGATTTGCTAAAGAAACCATCAAAACCCCCAAGCGTGAAGTATTGTTTTAGCCCGAGGATCAGTCCCAAGAGTTCAGAAGCATTGGTTATACCCCAAGGGAAAACTCTTGAGGCACACGTATTTGTTTTGGCTCGCCGATAGAGAAGATTGGAAAACTCTTGAGGCATACGTATTTGTTTTGGCTCGCCGATAGAGAAGATTGGAAAACTCTTGAGGTACACGTATTTGTTTTAGCTCGCCGAGAGAGAAGGAGAAAAGATCTCAATGCATGTGATGGCTTGCCCCCCAAATTCCAGGAATATTATTGAAAATTGTTTTGCAGGATCGCGGTCCTGCGGAGTGCATGGATCATCTAAGATGTATTTCTCACCCAGATATGTGTTTAAAGCATTTTGAAAATTGCCCTGATGAACTACGCTGGTCTGATTCTCTCAAAGAGATACGTAGGCAGCTCTGAGGAGCCCGACCGCATGCATGGTATTGTTATGATTTTGATTGTTATCGTTTTGTTTGTTCTGGTTGGCCTAAGCATTACGGCCCACCTGCGAGATGTGTTGTCTGTGGCTTTGACATGCACTCGTGCTCAGTGGTTGTGGCACGAGTTTTGTCAAAGAGGGGCATCTGTAGACACCCCACCTTGGTTGTCTGTAACACTTAGGCCCTTTGGTTGTGCCGTCGCCCGATGATGAAGATGTTGGTACGATTTTATCAGCTTCGAGAAGATGGACTTGATGCAAAGATCTCTTACGGTAGTCTATCGTCGTTTCCTCGCGCCCGGATTTTGAAGGATGTTTGAAAAACCTTTTGTGGAAGTTCTTGAAAATATTTTTGTTCAGTTCCGGACTGAGTGTTTTTCAAAATGTTGAGTAATTTTATTCCCCAAAAGTATTTTATTTTTAATCCACAAAAAACCTTGATTTTAGCCCAATTTATCGCTATTTTTGGACCAAAAGTCAGCCCGGAACTCGTCAAAACGGACGAGAACGTACCCAAACCTGACCCGAACCAACCCAGTCCGTACCAGGACCAGAGTTGGTCAGACTCTAGCTCAGGGCCGATCCGGCCCTACCAAAAAAATTCCTTTTTTCGGCCAGAACATTCTAGATTTGCGTGCCACCGCCTCTGAACACGAAAAAATCATATTTTTGGTCGTCCCACATCGCCTAACAAATCCTTTTTTTTTCACCTAGAATAAAGCCTATATATACTCCCCCCCGCGTCGTTTCACCTAAGGTTTCAGACACTCGGTCATATTAAAAAAAAATGAAGAAGACTCCAAAATTTTCGAAAACACTTGTAAAACCTCTTAACAGGTATAGTGTAAAATCCTCTCTGGACTAAGATCAAATCTTGGTCCGACTTTGGGGTAGTTCAGTTAGTTCTTTTTCTCTTCGACGCCGGAAGGCTGCCGGAAAGAGGTCGAGCATCAAGGCTAGCTTAGCAGAGACGGTCTAGTTTAGTTCGATTGTTTTCTGAGGGCGACCGGCTTAGTCAAGGTATGTTCCCCTTTTTTATTTTCTTTAGTTAGTTTAGTTTAATTCGTTTAGTTTACTTAAGTTTGCTTTCAAGTTAATTAGTTTTGTCTAATTAGTTTAGATTAATTTATTTTGTTTTAGTCTAGTTTTGTCTGTGAAAGCATGTTACGATTTTTTTATGCTTAGTTCATGCATAATTTAGGAATTTTCAATTAAGTTAAACATCCAGATATTCTTAGCATGAGAAATTACTATTTTGCCCTCGCATGATTAAAGTAGTTTAATTATTGACCTGCATGCAACACATGCACGTAATTAATATGCACGCATGATTTAATTTCGAGCACAATTGTTATTCTTTCCGAGTGAAACCCCGCACGTAACATACGCAGTTGTTATATTGCCGGTTCGGATACTCAAAAAGTTCGTATCTTAAGTAGTTACTCTGTTTGCACGCACCCCTTACGCTTCGGCCTATGTCGTTATGTTGTCCGCATTACTGCATGAATATTGTCAGTCTACAGACGTTATGCTGTCCGTTTGTCCCCAGCCTGTCAAATTACCACTTTACCCCCTGCATCTGCATATTGCATGATTAATTAAGGGAAATGATTTTCACACCCCCCATTTTACAATCCACACTCCCTTTTTTGTCTTTATCTTCATGAATTTACAATATTACCCTTGGATGTATATAAAAAGTGTATTGAAAAAGGGCAATATTGTAAATTCATGTAAGATAAAGACAAAAAAGGGAGTGTGGATTGTAAAATGGGGGGTGTGAAAATCATTTTCCTTAATTAATTGTCACGCCCTTATGGTCTTTCCATAAGTGGCAGCATACATATAGTTTCCATATTTAGAATGTTCCCATATTAGGAAAGTTTCCTAATTCATGTCGAGTCCTGCATGCATATAGGTTCCATATTTAGAAAGTGTCCATTTTAGGAAAGTTGCCTAATTTGATCATGTTTCCCATTTCAAGTCCATGTTTTGTTCATGCTTGCATGCGTAATGTTCATTTTATCATGTTTAGTTTATTATTTGGTATCGCATGAGCCCTGTTTTAGTTCAAGGCCATATCATGTTCACGTTAGGATAGAACCCCTAGAAGTTGGTGCACAATCTGGCATTCACAACGGCGGATTAATCTTTTGTTTTGCATGTGTTAGTTTCATGCGAGGAACCGAGGGTAATTGCTTATCATCGCTTATGGATGTAAGATGATAATAAGCTATTTAGCCTCGACTCCCCGTTCATAGGATGTTTGTTTCTGTTTCTTGTGTGCTGCATCTACCGGAGGTGGTTTTCAAATGGCTGTCTTTCCCTCTTGCAAAAAGACAATTTTCTTTTGAAAACGTTTTACTAAAACCCACCTATCCATTTGCTTGAGTCTCATGCATTTAGGGTAGTAACAAATCGAACCAATGGTGATGAGTAGAGACCAATCATTTGATTGGGCGGAGTTGGTGCCTAACACCTTCCCACTCGGTACCTTAGCCCCCGGACCTGTCTGTGGTGACAAGGATCGAGCCTATCCATATATAGAGTCATTCAAGGTTCTTGGACCTATACCAAGTGGCGACTCTGGTCTTCACTGAGTATTCATAATTCGAATATTCGGTAGTGCATATGGTCATCAATCCAGCATAGAGGTAGAGTATCGACGCCGCATCGAGTGCATTTCCAGCAACGGAAGCCAGCTCAGTTTCGACCTCCCGGTGATGGGAGCGGAAGGCGGGGCGGGCGTGGGGCGCTCACGACTTCATTTACTCTTGCATGTGCAAGAGTACATGACCTCACTCTCTCCCTCTCTCACCCGTCCTCTCTCTCTCTCTCTCTCTCTCTCTCTCTCTCTCTCTCTCTCTCGGTCAAACACAATTCCCCAAAGTTGAGAGAGTACATATGTAGTGGGTTTTGACAAAAAAGGAAAGAAGAAGGAAGAAGATTTTGTGGGTAGACGGGAGACACATTTAGTATGGGAGGAGATATGGGTAGTTTGGTAGTGCAATGGGTGTGTTACTTGGCTTTGTACACTTGCATGCATGGCTTGTTTCACCAATTATTGGAAAATAAAAAATAATTTATTGAATTAATAATCAAAAATTTTATTTTATAAAAATTAGGGTCGTTACAGAGCTGCTTCCATCTCTATAGCCTCATAGTCTACCAGCCAATCATCCACATTGAAATCTGGTGGGGGTTCCTCATCCTCCTTATCATCCTCATCTTCAAACTCGGGGTTTGACATATAACCTCCATCTCCTTCAGGCTCATCTAGATCACTGTCTGAATCACTATCAGTGTCACTAAAGAGAGTCGGTGGGAATGCGCCGTGTTGGCGGAGATAGTCAGTCATGAGCGGAAAGTTCTCAAGATAGCTGAAATTGGGATCAAGATCAGCTAGAGGCATGCTGAACAGTTTCTTGAACTTGCGGATCTCATCAAGCAAAGCTGGGTTGTTGGGGTCCATCTACACAGAAAGATATTTCTAATCAGTACTAAGCACAGACTCGACTGAGTACTAAGGAAAGAAATCCTACTTGGTTCTAAAAAAAAAAAATTCTTCAAGTCTTTTTTTTACTAGCCTAGTGTCTACCCATTTACCAAAAGCCAAGGGGTTGAACCTAAGGCTCTGATACCAAGCTGTAACGCCCTAAAAATTTGGGCACGTTATTATTATTACAAACATAAATAAAAGTCTAAATATAAATCTTAATACAATACAAACTGTCTCCATCAAATATATAAATTACAACCGGGTCGGGTCTAGGGCTTCGTCTGCCCCTGCGCCTGGTCATTCCCCAAGCTGGCAGCACTGGCTGCTCCATAGGCCTCTTCTCCATAGAATGCCTCATGTTCATCTCGATAAACTGGCATAATACGTGAGAGTCGCCCAAGCAACATCGTGGTATTATGCCAGGGTTACACAAGTGCAACACCGTGAGCAACAGGACCCCGTAGACTATACTACCCAATCTCTTACTATCAATTTTAGAACAATTAGTGTCGCGCCCAGAATTTTTCGCTGCGAGCGCTTCCCCGATTTCAGGAAACAGCAGTAGAGAATACTTGACAAAAATGCGACGATTGTATTGATGAAATTTGACAACTGTGCCTTGCTTTTAAAAACCAGAGTCGCCACTTAACAATGAGTTCAGGTGTGCTAAGTCACCCCCTAGAGATACTTTCCAAGAAAAACATCTTTAGGAAAATATTTCGGCGATTTTGCCTTTTTTGTCTACGGAAACAGAGAAAGGGTTTGGAGATTTGCTGTTACGAGTAGGGAAGGTGTTAGGCACCCTACATCGCCCTTTCGGTACTTCTTTTCCAAAATTAACCCTTTTCAAAATTATCTCTAGTCGGACAAATAAAAGATAGTGAATGTCTCCTCAAGAACAAAGACCCAAGCGTACGAACAGCATAATGGCGTGACTGGGTTTTGTCGTTCATACCCTCGGCTCCATTCCTATGGAGACCCAGATAACCTAGAAGACTTCAAAGTCACCGTGCATCGAATTGGTTAATGAAAAATACCCGTGAAGGCACATTTCATTTTAGACACCAAGCGCGGACTACTAAATTCGACGGCTCTCGGGATCCTCAATTCGACACACATTAACTTTGAACATTTCAAAACTAATTTATATTGGACCGGTTAATGAAAAACAACCACGAGGTAATATTTCATTTTAGACACCAAGCGCGGACTACTGAATTCGACGGCGCCAGGGATCCTCGATTCAATATAAACTAATTTCGAGCAGCTTTATCGCAACAACACCAGGGTAACATCTAAACTCCGAAGTTTTTTTAAAAACTTCCAAACTCAATTTATATTGAGCTGGTTAATAAAAATGCTTGTGATAGCAAATTTCATTTTTGATACCAGACATGGACTACTAAATTCGTCGGCGCCTGGGACCCTCAATTCAATATAAATTAATCTCGGATAAGGGAAATCAAAATCGATTTGCATTGACTCGGTTAATGAAAAATGCACAAACGTGCAAACCTCATTTTTGGTACCGTCAGCAGACTACTGAAGTCGCCGGCTCCAGTACACTCAATTCAATGCAAATAGACTTCAAACTGGGAGAGGGGATAATTCACATCTTGAATTATACAAGAAAATGAGATAGACATGGCAACAATAATAAATAAATAAAAACAAAGCATAAATATCCTTTTCTCCTTACCCGCGAATCGAATTTGGTAGCGATGACAAATAAAGCATAAATATCATTTTCTCCTTGCTCGCGAATCAAATTTGTATTGTGAAAACTAGAATAAATCATATTCCTGGCATTTGGTGACTCAGTTCCTCCGATTGCCAATGATATTGGATCAGTTTCCAAGATACAAATTTGATTCAGATAATATGGCGCCATGAATAAAATATAAATATCCTTTCCTTTTTAAATTGACGAGCCGAATTCACATTGTGGAAACTAGAATAAATCATATTCCTGGCACTTAGTGACATCCTCCGACGGCCAATGATGTTGGATCAGTTTCCAAGATGTGAATTTAACTCCAAATAAGAGTTTATGTCGGGAAATCTAGAGCGCGTCATATTCCTTGCACTTGGTGACATCCTCCGGCTGCCAATGACAACGGACTAGGTTTCGCAACATAAATAATGACTCAAAAAAACCGGCGGGTGATAATGTAACCGTGCTACAGTTTTTTGAATTAAAATGGATAGGATATTTACACTTTAAACAGAAATTATAATAATAAAAAAAAGAAAAGGATATTTACACTCTGAATTGATTCAAATGTATAACGATAAAATGATAATTAAAGAGAACAAATACTTTTATTACCTTGAACCCTGAATTACAACGAAGGCAAAAGATAATGCTTTGCTCTCACAAAACCATAACTCGAAATAGCAAACTCATTCACTATTGTGATTTATGCTTAAGTTCGATGCGCGCATTTCTCCAATACAAATTACTCCGCGAACAAAACTGACGGGTGGAAAAACGCTCACTGATATCAATACAAAGCCTTGCTCCTTTCCTAACCCAAATCACTAACTTTGTTCTACTCTCACACCAACATGACACTGGAGAGAATTTCGCATGTGAGCAAAACCTCTATTTCTTTTCTGGATAGCCCATAAACCTTTCTTTCCCTAACTAGACTCTCTGTTTTTTCCTTTCTCCCTTTCTTCCTCCCAAGAGCCTTTTTTCTTCTTTTCCACCAGCATGCACGCATGGCCTTTTATAGACACCATTAGGGCAGTTAAGGGTGGCTTACAGATTGGTGGTTTGGGTTGCGACTAGTCGCAACCCATGGGCAAGAGGTTGGATCTGTAGTCGCGACCCTGGGTTGCGCCTGTAGACGCAACCATTGTTGTACGGGCCAATCACATTCATCGGTTTATTTTTCTGTCCAATGACTCTTATTGCTTAATGCTCAAGTATTTCCCTAAAGCTGCAATACCCCTTCGCACACCGAGACGTGTACGGCTGTCTTTTTGAGGCACGTACGGCTGTCCCTCCAAACTCCGAAACGTATACGGCTGCCCTTTCAAATTTCATAGGGATCTTCGAATTCCGCAACACCCTTTTGAGGCCCTGAATTGCTTTATTTTGGCGCACATTCTTGCACTGTCGAAAACACAAACTTTAATCCGATTGCGCTTCCAAAATATGCCATTGCACTCGCATTGTCACCCGCAATACCACGGTCAGGACATCGAACCGCGAATTGCTACTTCTGAAGATCTTTTCCCTGTGTCCTGCTTTATTCGGAGCGGCGAGGCAAAAATGGGGTGTCAACAATAAGCTCAAAACCAGTAATGCAGACTTGTTAACAGAAAATACCATGAATGCAGTATGCGTGTCCATGTGGATCAGAGTAATCATGCGCAGTAAAAAAGTGTCTCGTAATGCAGTATCAGTGTCTCAAAATAGTGTCTCGTATCAATTTCCCATTTTCAGCATTCTTCTTCAAATTTCAACCAAGTCAATCATCTCACACCGCTCGAAAGTTATTGGTCCGCTTACGTCTCCTTTCAACTGGCAGCACCAACCTTTCCGCTCGAGGCCCCGGCCGTCGTGCATCACTGAACTTAACCAGTCTGTTTGCACGGTCCGTCCGCCCCGTAATTCACACGACACAGTCCCGGCCGTCTCATATCACTGAACTTAACCAGTCTATTTATGAGGTTCGTTCACCATGTGTTGTGCACACTTAGCCCAATCCTCCAAGTTCTCCCCGTGGAACTTGGGGTGGCGCTCTCGCTACACTACCGCATTCAATCCATCTTATCTCATTTCATTTCATTTCATTTCATTTCCCAAAAACACATTTCTCTGTGTCAAAACACATTTTCATTCTCATCTCTATTTCTCATCAACAGCTATTCAAGCTTTTCTCGTAAATCGTGTCGTTAACCGTATCATGAATGTGATAATGTTGTATGCCCAAACATGCTCAAAATTGTGTCCATGCAATGTTTCTCAATACCGTGTCTCATAAAATAGCACCTTTTCCTCGTGAAAAATACTACATGAAATAACGCCCCTTTAACACACTAACTTTTCCAAAAATAATCTAATTTCCTCCGAAAATAAAATTTACTAGACAAAAGTCATTTTTTTTTTTTTTCTTTTTAGAACCCAAACACATCTCTTTCTAAAGTTAATCTTTTCTTTTCCAAAAGTAACCCACTTAACTTTACAAAATTGATTTTTCCTAGACTTTATGACTAAGAAATTTTAACACAACTTGGTCATAAAATTGACTACACTTTTATAAATAGAAATTACTTTTAATAAATCTTTCTTTTTCAAAAAGCTTTCTAAAAGTCTACCTTTTTTAAGAAAAATACTAAGTAATCACTTTTAGAAATTTCTTTGTAACAAAAACATGTTAACCAAGAAACAATTAGTCCACCAACTATTTAGTAAAATGATCTACTTAAAACTTGGAGTTAGTAATTTCCTCCTACGTAATCTTTCAAAACTTCTTCTAATTTCCCAACAATAAAACTAGTAGAAACTTCAAAAACTTGTTAGTAATAAACAAACTAAATTTTTGGTATGATCAACTTACTAATCAAAAGTATAAGAGACTAATTTAAGATTAGAGTGAGTAATCTACTCAATCTTAACTAGTTCTTCCAAATACTTGAATAATTACTTTAGGAAACCTTTTAGTAGAAACCATACATAAGCTTGTCTTCAATACTCTTCTCATCAACTCTAAACATGCATAATCTAGAGTAACAACCTACTAATTTCAAGTAGAATAGTTTAATTAAAGAATAAATAGTAGCCTTCTCAACTTAAAATATGAAATCCTCTCACTGTAAGCTTTCTAGAAAAGCTAAATAAACAATCTAAGGATCTTAATTAGTACAAGGCATGCATAGATTTTGTAAAATCAAACCACTATATTACAAGCTAAAAGAACTAATTAGGAGTTAGGAAATGTAATCTACTAATTGAAACTAGAAAAACTACTTAAAGAAAGGGTAGGTAATCTACCTCAAATTCCGGTGATTAGTCGGAAGCCGACAAGCTAGTGATCCTCTCCGGTAGCTATGAACTCCTTTAAGCTACTAACTTTCCTACTATTTGAGATTAGTAGGAGGCTAATTAAAGAGTAATAAGGTTTATTTTATGGGTGGTGGAGTAGAACTAGAAAAGAAGCACAAGTCTAGAAAGGTTTAAAGTTGGCAATCTTTGCATGAGAGTGCATGGACTTATTAAATAACCAACAAATGAGCTCCCTCTCTCTCCCAATGTGGTTCGGCCTCCCCCTCTCTCTCTATATGGACGGCCTCTCCTCTCTCCATGTGGGCTTAATGTGCTCAATAAATGAGCACATGCAAAGTACTCTAGTTGGTGAACCACGACCCTAGACTTAGGTACAAGAAAATCTAGGAATGACACTAGCAAAATCTAAGGCTATGAGGTAAGCAAATCTAGGTTATTTATGGGAGGAAAAATCTAGTCACTTTCCTAGTCTCATGTAGTGTAGAATTTTGCATGACCACCTTTGTTTTGGGGTGTTTTGGTTACTACACAAAATTAGGGCCATGTGCCTAAGTAGAACCCTAAGCTAGTCCTAACTAGGTTACGTAAAGAGAGAACATGGGAAAATATTCCCCCACATTAATGCACACATGCACCCTAAGTTACTTGGTGCCAAAGTAGGTAGGTTTTAGGTCCTATTTTATACCCTCACATGCACTACATATGAGATAACCCAATTTTTCAAATAAAATTCATGTTTCAATATTTAATTTTATTTATCAGAATTTTGTTGCCGCGGACCATATTATAATAAGATCTCTTCTCGATGGTAAACTTTTATAATTTTCTCAATCCGAGTCCCGAATAGCGTATTGAAACGAGTTTCATTTCCACCCGTTTTCAGTGCAAACATTAATGTACAGACATGAAATTGGTTGGGCAACGCATAATTGGCTCGTAAGCAAGTGGGAGTATGATCAGTTGGTGTGTGGAGCATCCCCAATTCAATTGCCTCATATCTTGTCTTTTTGTCTACATATAATTCTCTCCCAGTGACAACTATCAAGGCAACTAATAATGCACCCCTTTTTTCTAGTAATAAGAGGCCATCCGAATAATTATTTGTTGGTTCAGTTGATGAGAGTGGCCATCCCAAATTTGTTGGTTCAGTTGATGATACTCTGAAGGAGATTTCTTATGATAAGGGTAAGATCCTCATTGTCACGGAAGTTCAAAGCAAAATTGAAGGTGTCATTGATTTATTGGTAGAAGGGATTCATTATAAAGTCAAAATTCAAGAAGAGGAATCTTTCAGATCTATTAAACCTAGCAAGAATTTCTTTACAGTTGATTCTCTGTTGATGAGTGAGGAAGATGAAGATGATGTGGACAGAAGGTTTGATGACAAGGTTTCAGTTAGCAATGGACAGGTGGAAATTAATAAACAGCTGGAAAATATAGGAAAAGAAGGGGCAGGAATATCAAGGGGCAATAAAGAGCAGTGCAGTGATGCTGTTTTGCTGGAAGTTAATGAAGATAATAGATTGTTATTGGAAAATGTTCAGCATCCACAAACCCAGGTCCCTAAGTTGACTAATCTTTTGCCTCCTGAAGTGGTTGAAGCTATTAATGATGGTGTTTCAAATTCTGATTTGGGTCTGGACTCATTGGTAGAAGACTCTCAAGGCCCAATAATTACAGCACGACAGAACCAACAACATTTGGAGAATGAAAGCTCTATAAATGGTGCCCAAGAGTCAGAAGCCCAAGGGTCAAAGGAAGCTGAGTTGATGGTCCCAGATTCTGAAGATGAAGATATATCTCCACCCATATTTGACCCAATAATTATTGAATCAAATAACAATTTGAGAGCTTCTCAATTTCAAAGTATCAACTTGCAAGTGGATTTAAGACCAAAGGAGGCGAGAAAATTATTGAGGAGCCAGGCCCTGAACTCTTTAGAAAGTGCTAGTCAACAAAACTCCATAATACCACCAAACCAAAGACAAAATGCTATTCTTCAGGAATTTGTTAGTACCAAAGCTGTTGGCAAAATATTGGGAATTGATGCTAATGATGGGAATGTTGACTTGGTAAGAAAGATGATTGAGGAAAAAAGAACCAGTTTACTATTCTAAAGAGGAAAAAGAAGGATTGCTAACAACCTTTTATTTGGTGGCTCTTATTCCATTGATATTATGAAAATATTATCATGGAATATCAGAGGTCTTGGTAGTGCAGTAAAGAAGAGACATCTGTCAAAACTGATAAAGGAAAGAAGGCCACAGATAATGCTTGTTCAGGAAACAAAAGTAGAGATTTTTGAGAAGGCAGTAATCCAAAGATTTTGGGGGAATGCAGAAGTGGAGTATGCAGAATCAGGAGCTGTAGGAGCATCTGGGGGAATTCTCACCATGTGGAACAAAGAAGATTTCAAGCCAAATAATATCATTGTGAACAGAAATTTGGTCTTGATAGCAGGTTCTTACTCTCAATTTGACTGTATCATAGTTAATGTTTATGCCCCTAATGATGATAGAAGTAGAAGAGAACTTTGGTCTGAGCTGGTATCATTGAAATCCTCCTATCTAGCACCATGGTGTATTGGGGGTGACTTTAATGAAATTCGTAGTATAAATGAAAGAG
Organism: Vaccinium myrtillus; assembly: GCA_016920895.1. Lineage (NCBI taxonomy): Eukaryota > Viridiplantae > Streptophyta > Magnoliopsida > Ericales > Ericaceae > Vaccinium > Vaccinium myrtillus. The sequence goes on from CM029270.1 coordinate 22,925,017, forward strand.
TGGGGTGCAGCAGAATGGACAGGGGTATGAAGGATTTTCAAGAATTTATAGATAGCATGGAACTCATAGATTTACCAATGGTAGGAAGGATCTATACTTGGACAAATTTTCAAGACAGTGCAATCCATAGCAGATTGGACAGGTTTCTGATCTCCTTAGAATGGATGGAAAAGTTCAAGATTGTTCAATGGGGATTATCAAGGCCAATTTCTGATCACAGTCCCATAATGATATCTGATGACAATTGGGATTGGGGTCCTAAACCCTTTAGATTCTTAGACATTTGGCTATCGAATCCAAAGTGTCTAAAGATTGTAAAGGAAGTTTGGGAGAATACACATACTGAGGGATCTTATGGCTGGGCAGGGAGCCAAATTGTTAAGAAGCTACAAGAAGTCAAAAAGAGATTGAAGATTTGGAACAAAGAAGAGTTTGGGAATGTACACCATAAGCTTCATGAATTGGAAGATCAGTTACATCAGTTTGATTTGCTTAGTGAAACAAGACAGCTTGATATGGAGGAAAAGATAGCAAGAAGAAATAAAAAGGGGGAATTTTGGAAAATTTCAAGGCAGGTGGAAAACCTTTGGAGACAGAAGTCTAGAGTTAACTGGATAAAACTGGGTGATAGAAATACAAGATTCTTTCAAATCACAGCCAAGAACAGGTATAGGAAGAATTTGATTGGGTCTATTAGAGTGGATGGCAGGTTTATTGAAGAACCCAATCTTATCAAATCAGCTGCAGTGAATCACTTTAATGAAGGTTTTAAGGAAGAGGTCAGGGACAGATCTCTGATGGAAGGCATTTTTAGGAGGAAGATTCCAGTTGAGCAGGCACAAGATTTGGAAAGAAGATTTGAAATGGAAGAAATAGTGGATGCAATGAAGGATTGCAATAATCTAAAAGCTCCTAGCCCAGATGGTTTTAACTTTTCATTTGTCAAGAAGGCTTGGGACATAATGAAACAAGATTTTCAAATCTTTTTTGATGACTTCTTTAATCATGCAAAACTAGCAAAAGGGATCAATACTACATTTGTTGCTCTTATCCCAAAAATGGAAGGAGCATCTACTTTCAATGAATTTAGACCAATAAGCATGGTGGGTTGTGCTTACAAGATCTTGGCTAAAGTCCTTGCAAACAGGTTTAAGAAAGTGCTGCCTAATATCATTGGAGAAGCTCAAGCAGCTTTTGTTGGGGGAAAGCAGATTTTGGATGGTGTTCTGATAGCAAATGAAGTTATTGACTCTTGGAAATCCCAAAATATAGGGGGTTTGATTTTGAAAATAGACTTTCAGAAAGCCTATGATTGTGTAAATTGGAAATTCTTAATTCATATGCTTTCCAATCTGGGTTGTGGATCAAAATGGTGCAGGTGGATCATGGAATGTATCTCCACTACTTCACTATCTATCCTTGTCAATGGTTCAGCTTCTGATGAAATTTACCCTCAAAAGGGTCTTAGGCAAGGAGACCCCATCTCTCCTTTCCTTTTTAATGTGGTTGTGGAAGCTCTGAACATTTTAATGGAAAGAGCAAGAGAAGAAGGCATGATATCTGGGGTCCAAGTGGGAAGGAATGGGGTTTTAGTATCTCATTTGCAATTTGCAGACGATACTATAATTTTCTGCAACAATGAAGAGGAGGAAATCTTGAATGTGAAAAGGATTCTAAGATGGTTTCAGAATATGTCTGGGTTGAAGGTTAATTATTCTAAAAGTATGTTGTGTGGTGTGGGAATACCAGACTTGGAGGTAGAGGAGTTGGCAAAAATCATTGGGTGTCCAAGTGGTAAGCTTCCAATGAAGTACCTTGGCATACCACTAGGAGCAAATCCAAGGAGAATAAGCACATGGCAGCCAGTGATTGAGAGAGTCAAGAAAACTTTGAAACCATGGAAAAGAAGACACATTTCAATGGGTGGCAGATTGGCCTTAATCAAATCAAACATGAGTAATTTGCCCATTTACTTCATGTCCATATATAAAATGCCTACAGCTGTGGCCAATCAAATTGAGAAAATCCAAAGACAGTTTCTATGGGGAGATTCTGAAGAGAAAAAGAGGTTGCACCTTGTTAAATGGGACAAGGTTACAAAGCATAGAAGATTTGGTGGCCTAGGAATCAAGAAACTTTTGGAGCATAATGCAGCTTTGTTAGCTAAGTGGTGGTGGAGGTTTTCTAGGGAAAAAGATGCTTTGTGGGTCAAGGTAGTATCTAGAAAGTATGATTTGGGGGAAGAAGTTTGGTTACCTCAAGTTCCTAATAGAGGGAGGGCTTCTAATGTCTGGCAAGACCTATGCTCTGTGGGAAACATTGGTGCAGATATGGGAGAATGTATCATTCAGGGTTTCAAATTTAAAGTTAATTCTGGCAATAGCATTAAATTTTGGCACCACAGATGGCTTGGGGAGGAAACTCTAAAGACTGTCTTTCCCAGGTTATACAGTATCTCTACTCAAAAAGAGGCTACAGTAGCTGAAGTGCAGGGTCATAACAACTCATGGAACTTGCAATTCAGAAGAATTTTACGTGTATGGGAAGTGGATCAACTTAATACATTGCTGCAAATGTTGACTGTTGTCCATTTACAAGATTCAATGGATGATTGTTTGCAGTGGAAATGGAGTAAGGACTTATCTTTCTCGGTCAAGTCTGCTTATGAGAAGTGGGAAGACCAAAAGTTCATGGAAGACAAAGAGCTAAATGCAATCTGGAAGAATATTTGTCCCCCAAAGGTGGAGTTATTTGCTTGGATGGCAATACAAAACTGTATTGCATCCAAGTATGTGTTGGTTAGGAGGGGAATTTTGCCTAATGATTTGGATATCTGCCCCTTTTGCAATTTGGAAAGTGAATCCCCAATCCACCTACTCTTATTATGTCAGTGGGCTTGGAGGGTGTGGTCAGCTATCATGGATTGGTGGGGCCTTGTATGGGTTAGTCCTCCCAACATTTTAGCCCTCTTTCAATTCTGGAACAACTTCATATTCAAAAACTTGGAAAGGATTTTGTGGCATGCTTCCTTTTATGCAGTGGTTTGGACAGTTTGGACAAGCAGAAATGACAAGGTGTTTAACAACAGTTCAGTGGATGTGGTGGACATCATTGAGCTATCAAAAATAAGAAGGGCAATGTGGGTTAGAGGAAAATATGATATCAAAGACTATTCTATTGATGACTTTCTGAGGTGCTTGGAAGGGATCAGAAAGGTAAAAATCTAAGCGATTCTGGGTGTATTCAGGGGTGTTTTGGTTTGGGGTACCTTCTTTGTCAGTCTTCATCATCATCTTCTGGTATTTTCAAGATATTGGGGTCCTATATAGCTGTTTGGACTGAAGAATTGCATTACTTTTTCCTTTTTGCTGTCTAGATCAATTCCTGGGTTTAACAGCGTGAAGAAAGGAAAGGTATTGCTGCTGATCAAATAGGGAAAGGAGTTTGTCCTTTACATTTTTGTTTGTGGGGGTGAATTACCTCAGTTTTTTATTTCTGTACTTTCTCATCCAACTCTTCATTGGATGTTTTTGTTTTGTTTTCTCGATGTACCCTTCGTCGAATATTAATAAATTCTTTTGCCGATCAAAAAAAAAAAAGTGCCAAGGCTGCCTTTAAAATACTTCCACTGACACATACCAATTTTCACTCATAATATATACATATCCTATATTACACATTTCCCAAATCTCTCAACCCATCTTCTTCTCTCTGCCTCACCAAGATTTCCACCACCACCCCTCCACTTCGACCGTCACCCACTCCGGCGAACACATGTACTCGATAGTGTTTTGGTTCACACTATAGAGGTGAGTTACGAATATACTTTGGTTACATGATTTTTGTATGAATTGTACATCTATGAAATGCTTGGTTTGATACTTTAGTAATTAAAATGGGCACGAGGATTTTTAAAATGGAATCAAGCAAATTGTTGGAATATTCAAAATGGAATCAGTATGGGTTAATTAAAAGGAAAGGGATTGATTGGTATTGGAACATCTGAACGTGAGATATTCCTGACAAGGAACGTATTGGTGGGTGAATAGGGAGAATAAGGGGTAGGGTACAACCGGGTGCCCTAAGGACATGATATCATTTCCTCTGTGATTATTGGGTAGCTCCCAACATACCGGTGTCCGTTCAAAGAGATGTTCGATACGCAATTGTGGTTTGATGATAGAAAGGTTGACAGTGGACATATTTGGAAACTGTGTTATAATCTCTTTTAATTAAATATTTTGATATTAATCCCACGTCAACTTGTAACCTCTGTATATCGTAACGCTCACTGGAATGGTTTTATTTTTATGAACCCATTCCAGGAAACAAGGAGTAAAAGAAGGCTCTATGGATATGGCATGGTTACTAATTAATGTTGTTGTTGCTGCTATTTTACGTAGTTCATATTTTTTTTTGTAATACAATTGTGGTGCTTCTAAATTGTAATTCTTTTTTATTTGGTGGTGCCAATAGTAATGGGCCACAGGGTTGTAATGTAACGCCGATGGGGGCGAATATGTATTTTTGTAATCAGCTCTGAATATATTTTGTTTAATACTTCCGCTTTTTCAATAATTAAATTCGATTATTTAGAAAAGTCCTACACGGGTGTTATTTTTTTAAAGAGGCCTGCGGTGATTAAGTATCACTGGCCGGTCATGATTTCCTACCTTCCGGATTGGGTCGTGACAAATTAAGCACAAAACAAGTAGACTATGAACATGCTAAACTAGTTAGGAACTAAGTTAGGCTAGACTAGTTTGTTCTACCATAAATGGCAAGACAAAATCTACCTAGTTTGGTACTAAAACCTAGTATTTTAAGGTTTCTACTCACACACACAAGCACATGCACACTACACTTCATTTACTCTTGCATGTGCAAGAGTACATGACCTCTCTCTCTCTCTCCCCCACGGCATCTCTCTCTCTCTCTCTCTCTCTCTCTCTCTCTCTCTCTCTCTCTCTAGTCAAACACAATTCCCCAAAGTGGGGAGAGTACATATGTAGTACGTTTTGACTAAAAAGGAAAGAAAAAGGAAGAAGATTTTGTGGGAAGATGGGAGACACATTTAGTATGGGAGGAGATATGGGGAGTTTGGTAGTGCAATGGGTGTGTTACTTGGCTTTGTACACTTGCATGCATGGCTTGTTTCGCCAATTAACTAATTAAAAAGGTATTTTAATAATTTATAGAAGACAAACCAATTATTGGAAAATAAAAAATAATTTATTGAAATAATAATCGAAATTTTTATTTTACAAAAATTAGGGTCGTTACAATGAACATCTCCATTTGACAAATTAACTAATGCGGAAGACAGGCTCAGACTTGAATTGAAATTTTAATTGCTCGAGATAAGTAGTTTTTGGCGTTGAACCCTTCCATAGCGAAAGCCTATCTGGGTTACTAAGTAATTACTGAATGTGATGTCATGAGTTGTTCTTCCGCTAGTGTGAACCAAGACAATAGACCACACACGAGAACTTCTTCTAACACAATTCAGTTGTCATCCTTGTGTTTATTTTAGCCTTGAACACTCACCTATTGAGTGAGCGTTTCAAGAATTTTGCATTCTCAAATTGTTATACAACCAGCCCCAGTTAATCAACAGATGCATGTTTGACCTAAACATAAGCTACTTTGACAAATTTAACATGGTTAGAAATGAAGTATAATCATTTCTAACCATATATATCAAATTTGACATGGGCCAAGTGGAAGAATGCAATTCTAACCAAAGTATCAATGCTTCAATGGCATTTGGTGTCCCTTCTTTCATATCAAATTTGGCATATGCGAATTAAGATGTGAAATCATTTTTAATTACTCTATTAAGTGAGACCTTCAATCATGGCCAAAACTCATAGACTACAGAATAAAAAATATTTTACAACTATATATAAGTTTGAGATGTTGGTTAGAGTGTGCCTTTGAAGATGTCAAATTACATATATGCCAAAGTGCCACATAGAATCCTTGAAAAAATTTGACGAACCCAACAGTACTTTTTTATATGTCAAGTTTGACATAAGAGAGGAGATACCAAATTATATATACATAAGGAATTGACATCTTTATCCCATTTGATTCAAATTTCAATGCACCTACGTGACATAATGATATGTCATGTCAAATTTTACATCTTAGAGATGCTCACATCTCGAATTTTCTCTTCTTTTTTTTTTTTTATCAGTCCTCTAATTTTCTCTTTAGAATGGGGATATTGAATTTGTTTGAAGGTTATGTGGTGTCCTCAAATATCCGTTGAGCCTTCTCTAGTGATTCCTAACCCAAGTGAACGGTGAGTGAGTGGTGAGTAACCCTTCACGAGCTCCCCTTCACGAGCTCCTGCACAGGTAACGCCCGTCGTTAGCACCCAACCTGGCCGGAATGTGGCCAGGGAAGGCACTCCGACGATCTAGTGAGAGATCGGAGAAGAAAGACATATTGAGAGAGTAAGTTTAGAGAGAGAAAGTGTTGTCCTTTTCTAGGGCCTCTTCGCTTCGTTTATATAGGCTTCCCTAGGACAGGGGCAGCCCAGTCATTTCGGCTCGGGTGACGTCACCGAGTGTCACGAATCGGCCTCACGAGTATCACATTCATGCATCCTCCAATATGGCTGTGACACGTGGCATAACCACTCGTCGTAGCTCATGCTGACGCAAAAACAGCTGTAACGTGCACATGGGCCTTCCCCCAGTTTGTTACGAGCGTTAACCGCCTCGGGTGACGTCGCAGAGGACGTCACCGATATCTCGGATCATCCCTCCGATCCATCTCGGATATGACCCGTCTCGGACGATTCGTCCGGTGTACAGCTGATACCGGCCGAGACGCCGGATTGTCTCGGGTGGGCTTATCTCGGAACGCCCAACATGTTCGTCTAGATTGATGGGCTCTGATACGACATCCGTGCCTTGGGCCTTCTGGGCTCGTGACCCGAGCCCCCCTTCGAATGTTATTTTCCGGCCCACTACAATAGCCCCTCAACTTCTTCCGAGTCATATGGTTCCGAGAAAGAAGGTGACCGTTCCTGTTCGGGCCGCTGCGTTATCTCGAGACATATGTGGAGCGCATCCGAGAAGACCAAGCCTCTTCCGTTGTGTTTCTTTTAACCGAGCCCCAGTCCTGATTGTTTCGTGGATCGATTCGGATTGCACCGCGTGGTAGATATTAATTGGGCGAGAGAGACGTACACGGATCGTGGTTTTATCTGAGAGAGACACGCTTACGTGAGCTGTCAGAGGGTAGGCTCGGCCAGTCCCATCGATGACACGTGTCAATGCGCCATCTTCGCCGTCAGTTGAAATCTCGTTTCCCGCGCCATAATTTAAAACACGCCTCTTCTATAAATAGGGTCGGCCTAGAGAGAGAAACACTTTTCTCTCGCTCTTTCTCTCTCCAAGCACACCAGAGGTTTGCATTTTCCGGCGACGGTGAATCGGAGTGGACCACCGTCTTCTTTCGTTGAGAGCATTCCATCTCCGCCGTGGTCCGCCGTCGTTTTGGGATCTTCCGCTTGAAGCCGCCGCAACTGTTCGTCTTCTCCACCGCTATCGTCGATCTCTGGTGGTGCACCCAAGGTAAAAATTTCTCCTTTTACTTGTTCATTTCAATTCCAACATTGTTTCGTCGTTTCGAAATGATTTCTTAAGTTTTGTTTGGTAGAAAAATACGTTTTATGATCTGTTGAGAGATCGCAGAAGTTGCGATGAACAGTGAACTCAAACGTTCAACTGTTCATCGTGTTCTTCGTTAGGACTATCTTTGTGACTTTTCGAGTCACTTTTTGATCCTTCGACCCTTAGGTTTTAGGATTCAATTTTGTTTGTCAACCGAGACAAGAGATCCGGACCTTGGCCGAGATCAAACTCGAGCCATCGATAGCCCTTCCCCTGCCTAGGTTTCCCGAGGCACATAAATTGTGCCTAGGTCGCTCAGGATATTGGCTCGGAATTAGTCCGAGACGATTTTGCCACTTAGTAAAAAGCTTTAGATCACTATCAGTTATATGGCTAACTGTTGTTCACCCGTGCACTTTTCAGGTTCGGAAATCATGGAGCCCATAGTTTTGTCATCCTGGAGTTCGAACCAGTCGAGTCCAACCGCGTCCCCCCTGCACAGTTCTGAGGCCTACGGTTACCGTCTCTGGCAGGCGGTTCACGGCCCTGACGTCGGAATGGCCTCGGCTGATATTGGCCCGATAGACGAAGGGTTCAACCCCCTTAACCCCGTCAACGTTCACCAAGTCGCTCGGTCCGGCAGCGAGGGCTCGGTGAATCAGGGGGAAATTAGTAGCGATCACACCGACTCGTTAGATCTCGGGGGTCGGAGAGATGGCAACGGTGCCTCGGCTCAAATTCCCGACGTCCAGATCATCAAAGTCCGCCAGCCTGGGGCAAACAACTCTGGGTCCGTCTATGAACCGACGACCGAGGATCCATTGACCGAACCTATCGCTAATGCCCTTGCCGAGAATCCAACTATTGAAGTCCCTCCCCGAGGGGCCCGTCACTCCAAGGTGAAGCCCTAGTAGAAAGAACCAAACCCGTATCTACATTTCTTCAGCGGGGAGCCAGGAGAGTATGAGGCTTTTTGTGAAGAATATGATATCCCGAGCGACGTTGAGATCCGCTTGGTCTCCCAAGATCAAATCACATTTACCGAGGACCATATTACTCTTCCCCTCATAACTATCACCGAGGGGGGGTTCGGTTCCCAATGAATCTCCTGCTCCGTCAGTTCTTATATGAATACAAGCTCTCTCCTAGATTCCTTGCCGTAAATTCCTTCCGCATTGTTAACGGTATTTGTGTGCTCTGGGAGAGATTTGGGCTCATCTTCAACGTTCCCGACCTCATCGGCGTTTACAATGTGTCTCGGACCAGTCCGGGGGGCGCAGATTCTTATCTCTTCGGAGCAATCCGAAGGCTCCCCGCGATTACTTGATCGACCACCTTCCGGACTCTGACCGCGGAGCTAATGATTTCGTGGAAGTACGGGGCAATTTCGAATTTGGTCCTGATGATGATGGCTTTTATCCCGTTCCTCGGCATGATACATTGATAGGTTTAGATTACTTTACTTTTTATCTCGTTTGCATATCCTATGGTTTGAACTGTACTCACCGAGTTCTATCTGTCTTGCAAAACCGTCCCCGATCTCTGCTCGGTTGATCAAAGCAAAAAATGATGATAACATCAGAGCTGCCTATGCCGTTCCAAGAGAGGAGAGGTACGCTCATGTCCTGTTAGGCTACGAGCCCACTTACACTTCGTATCTCCAAAAAAGGAGGAAGAAGTCTCAAGAGGAGCTTGCAACCGAGCGGGCTGGTCCGAGCAGAAAGAGAAAAAGATCATCTTACAAGGGTAAGTCTGTTGAGGCAATCGAGGTGAGCTCAGAAACCGAGACCGACCTCCACCGGACCCAGCTCCAAGATTTGATCGGAAGGATAAGAGTACCTCTTGAGGAAGATTTTGAGGAGGAAGAAGAAGAAGGAGAGATGGGGGGCAATCTCGGTGATCTTCCTAGTCTTGTCAAGAAACCGAAGAAGACTGTCATTGCTTCAGCCAAAGGGACCTTGGGTCAATCAAAGCGAGCTCCGATTAATACTGAGACTGACGCGGCCGAGCTTAAGAAACAAAAGCTCGTGCTAGGATCAGGCTCGGGGAAGGACTTGCGAAAAGCCAAAGCCGTGACAGACAAGAGCTCCCGGAGAAGCCTCCCGCCGAGAAAGAAGCCCCTTTGAAGGATGTAAATGCTGAAGCCTCCTCCGCTATTCCTTTCATCTTCACCCCTCAGGTCAAGCAGGGTCAACCAGTCTTGATCTCTGATAGTATCCGAGCTAATCCCAGGCTCGGCTTTCCCGTACTCCAAGGGGTTTGCCTTCCCGAGGATATGAAGCAGGTCCCTTCAGATCTTGAGGGTAACATCGTTGATATGTTTTCCCACCTGACCTTGGTAAGTATCTATCCCGAGCCCCTCTTTTGTTTTGTATTATTTTGAGTATGTCGTGACCGTTATAATTTGTGGTTTCAGGCTAGTCAATCCGTGCTGAGCTATCACCAGAAGGTTGTTTCCATTTCCAGCTCGTACTCTTCGCTGAAGCAAAAGCATCAGCAGGAGGTGCAAAAGAGGAGAAATGCCGAGAGCGAGCTTGCTGCTGCTAAGCTGTAGCTGTCCGAGCTTGACGAGTTGAAGGGCAAATTGAAGGATTTGCAGTTGAGGATGGATGAGCAAAAAGGGGAGCACGAGAAGGAGTTATACAAGGCCCACACCACCGGTTTTGAAGAGGCTAAGGTCAAGATCGTCGAACACTACCGAGGTCAGGTCGCCGAGATCCAGAACAATGGTTTCCGAAGGGGCGCAAAGATTTATTATTTCAAGGGAGTAGCTAAGAGGTACGAGCTCGGATTAGAAGCTGGCAGCGTTCCTGCTGAATCTGCTCTTCGAGCAGTCCCCGAGGTCGAGATCCCTGAAATTGAGGTCCCCTCGGAAGAAGAGGATGAAGGAGAAGAGGAGGAAGTTGCTGGAGAGAACACGGACGGGAATGTTGAGGCTGAGGCCGAGACTGCCAATCAGGAGCTCGGAAAGGGTGTTTAATGTTGTGGTTTTGTAAACTTGTTTGAAACAATACTTCTCTCTCCCCCAAAACAATTTATGTGGTTTGTTTTGTTCACGGCTGGGGGAATTATATGCCAGACCGTTGTGATTGATGTTGAAACAACACTTCTTTCTCTTCCTCAAACTATTTCTTGTTTTGAAACAGCTCGGTGGAATTATACTCCGAGTCGTTTTTGGTGAATGAATGAATGGGATGGGTGACTTTGTCTCTGTTGTTACTCCTTGAGTGATTATTTCCGAGATATATAAGAATACCCCCATTCCTCTAAGCTTAGGGCAAGAAAATACCCCTGGCCTAAGTTGAGAGGAATGTTTTAATAAATTTTTGGAAAAATTATTGAAATGGTCCCTGTAGTTTCACTCGAGTCTCGATTTAGTCCCTCTACTTTTAATTGCACTCCAACGAACCCTGTAGTTTCAATTTTGGTCGAATTAGGTCCCATTGATAACGGACGTTTGTAAAGATGACGGAAATCCCAATTTGGGGATTTTTTGGGGGGCAAAACTGACTTTTTGACCCTTCTTCTTCCCCAATTGAAACCCTAACCCTAATCCTTTGTTTTGCAGAAAAAAGAAAAAAAAAAACATCTCTCTCTCTCTCTCTCTCTCTCTCTCTCTCTCTCTCTCTCTCTCTCTCTCTCTCTCTCTCTCTCTCCCCAACGATCCATTTCTAGCAAATCCATCTACGGCAAACGCCATCTCCGTCGACCACGATTTACGGTATAGCCGGGGCCAACGATCGCTGCCCTTAAAAGATCAATCCGTGGCTCATAGACTCGAACGTAGATATTTTCTGGGAGATTTTTCTTCAGTACTTTCCACTCCTTCATGCCGTACGGGAACCCAGCGAGTCACCATTTTCCCGGATTCTCTCTCTTACTCATAAAACTGGGGAAGCAAACCCACCAAAATTGGATTTGATATCTGTCGGATTGAGTTTCAATTTTAATGGGTTTACTTTGTCTTTTTTCTTTTGTTATGTAGGTAGGAGTAGTAATCATTAGAGATGATGTTTTATGCTTGGGAAATGGCTGTGAATCAAAAAAATTATACATCTTCTAAAGAATTCCGTGGTGCTCTGATGGGTGTTTGTGGGTGGGATTGAAGTCGACTATGTTGGTGATTATGGATATTGTGATTTTCTGATGATGAAGATGATGAATTGTGGACCATTAGGTGAGGATATGGAAAGGGGGTTCGCAGGGGAGGGTCGCCGGAGATGGGGTTTGTCGGGGTTGGATTTGTTCGGGACCTCAATTTGAGGTCGTAGGAGATGGAGGGGGAGAGAAATTACCTGAGATAGGGAGGGAGAGAGAGAGAGTACACTTTTGATATTTTTTTCTGATATTTTTTTTCTTTTTTCTGCAAAACAAAGGATTAGGGTTAGGGTTTCAATTGGGGAAGAAGGAGGGTCAAAAAGTCGGTTTTGCCCCCAAAAAATCCCCCAAATTGGGATTTCGTCATCTTTACAAACGTCTGTTATCGATTGGACCTAATTCGACCAAAATTGAAACTACAGGGTTCGTTGGAGTGCAATTAAAAGTAGAGGGACTAAATCGAGACTCGAGTGAAACTACAGGGACCATTTCAATAATTTTCCCTAAATTTTTTGCTAAGGCATGAAAAATATCCGAAGCAATTGATAGATCTTCTCGGATATATTGCCGAGTCAATTAAAAAGAAATTGAATGTTCATAATAAGACTTGTAAAAATTGAGAAAATTTTCACAAGTGTTTGTAATCCGAGAGTGATATCAGTGGTTTTGTTTTGACGATACAACACGTCTCGGTAAGGTTTTAATACCCCATAAGAGAGGTTCGTTTGCTCGGATATCCGAGTCAATTGTGTAACTTGGGAATATAAGTTATCATTGAAACAATACCCCTTAACAAGAGTTTGATTGACTCGGTGAAAACGTACCGAGATGATTTAAAAGATAAGTTATTAGTGGTCAATATCCCTGTAGATGGGTTTTTACGTCGAGCTCGGTATATGTGCCGAGACATTAATATTAGTACCACCATGAGGGTGTTTGATTTTGATAATTCATTGACGTAATGAGTGGATTGGCTCGGTTAAATCGAGCGGTCTTATGGGGTGAGACCCATATGTGAGGTTGTGCCTTTAGCCGAAGCCATTGGGTACGAATACCGAGACACGATTAAAAAAAAGACAATAATTGAGATCAAAAAGCTTTTTCATTGATAAACTTCCGAGAAAGTAGGACATCAAGTTTTCTTCATAATTTTTCTAGGTCTGAAATTCATCATCCGAGAGCAGTGTATCCCTAAGCATAATACTTTCTCAAGTTGTAAGCGTTCCAGGGCTTGTCGACGAGCTTTCCATCCATGTCTTCAATCTGATAAGCTCCTTTTCCCACTTTCTTAACGACTCGGTAGGGACCGTCCCAATTGGGCATCAACTTCTTTTTCTTATTTTTGTCCGTAACCTTCTTGAGAACCAGGTCGTCCGGGCAGAACGTCCTCAACCGAACCGTTTTGTTATAACCCTTAGCAACCTCCTGCTGATAAGCTGCTAATTTTACCCGAGCGACGTCCCGTTTCTCCTCGGCCAGGTCCAAGTCGTTGCTCAAGGCCGTGTCATTGGTTGTTTCATCAAAGTACTCGGTTCGGATTGTCGGTAACCCCTTCTGGATAGGTATAACAGCTTCAATGCCGTAGGCTAGGGAATACGGAGTCTAACCAGTAGAGCGTCTCGGGGTAGTTCTGAAAGCCCAGAGGACGTGTGGTAGCTCTTCAGCCCATTTTCCTCTTTTAGCAGTTAGCCTTCGCTTGAGTCCAGCCGCGACCGTCTTGTTAGACGCCTCGGCCTGGCCGTTACCTTGAGGATAAACAGGCGTGGAGTTGAAGAAGCGTACCCCGAGCTTGTCGCATACTTCTTTCATTTGCTTTCCCGCAAATTGCTTCCCGTTATCCGAGACGATCGCATACGGAACTCCATACCGAGAGATGATGTTTTGCAACAGAAAACTTTTCACATTCGCCTCGGTGATGAAAACCAGAGGCTCGGCTTCCACCCACTTAGAAAAATAATCTATAGCAGTTATAAGATAGCGAAATCCTCCCGGGGCAAGTGGTAGTTCCCCGACGATGTCCAGACCCCATTGGGCAAAGGGCCATGGACTGGTGATTGGTTGGAGGTCCTCGGCGGGCTGGTGAATCATTTGTTTGAACAGCTGGCACCTGTGACATTTCCGAACAAACTCTTCAGCATCTTCCTTCATCTTGGGTCACCAATACCCCTGAGTAATGGCTCGGTGGGCAATAGAATGTCCTCCCGAGTGGCAGCCTCCACTGCCTGCATGAAGTTCGTGGAGTATTGAATGGACTTGGTTCTGACGGACCACCATGAGGTACGGTCCCGTCCGAGAACGTCTGTAGAGAGAGCCCGTTGGTGAGAGCCAATAGTTTGCAGCCTTGCATCTAATCCGATGGGCTTCTCGTCGGTCTTCGGGGAGCTTGTCGTCTCGGAGGTAAATAACCAACTCATCCATCCAACTTGGTCCGAGCTCGATGTTCAAAATTTGCATCCGAGGTGGTTCGAAGCTCGGAGCTGAGATCGTTCCGAAGGAGGTGGTTCGTTGCTCGGAGGCTTTGCATGATGAGGCTAATCCTATGAGTGCGTCAGCGTGGGCGTTGTGCTCTCGGCCCACCTGGTGTACTTCGATTTCTTCAAACTGCTCGGTTAGACTCCTTGCTATGCTTAGATACCTAGCCATCCTTTCGTCCTTAGCATCATATTCTCCGTTGAACTGGTTCACAACGAGTTGAGAGTCGCTATAAACCATCAGGGTCTTCACGTCCATTGCTTCGGCTAGCCGAAGGCCAGCGATCAGGGCTTCGTACTCGGCCTCGTTGTTAGAGGCCGGGAAATCAATTGTGATTGCGTTCTCGTGAATAACACCCTAGGGGGAAACTAGTACGACACCTGCTCCAGCTCCTCGCTGGTTTGAAGCTCCGTCCACGTGCAACTTCCAAGCATTACCGTGGAACATATGTCAAGTGGAGAATGGCACAGTTGCTTGTTCTTCATCCGCGCTCTGACTCGGTTCTCCTTCCGAGAGAGGCGTTGGCGTTAATTCAGTGTCAGTTTCTTTGGTTGATTCTTCGTCCGAGACATTGTTGGTCACATCTTCAATTGCCACGGGGGCGTCAGGATCTTCGGTGGGTTGCTCGAGTAGGGATAGGTTGGGTTCTTCTTTCTTTTGCTTTTCTTCTCCTAGTGTTAGCTCTGCTATGAAGTCAGCTAACACCTGCGCCTTTATAGTTGTTCTCGGCCGATATTGGATGTCAAAGTTGGCCATTTCACATGACCACTTCGAGACCCATGTTGAGAGATCAGCTCTTCGGAAAAGCGCCTTTAGAGGGTACTCAGTCAGAACAATGACCGTGTGAGCCTGGAAGTATGGGAGCAGCTTCCGAGATGCAGTGACGAGAGCAAAGGCCACCTTTTCAAGAGGGAGATATCTCGTCTCGGCACCCGTCAAAGTCTTGCTTGCGTAGTACACAGGTCGATGCTCGATTCCATCTGCTCGGACAAGAACCGAGCTGACCGCGTGTGGAGACACTGAGAGGTAGATGAATAGATCTTCATTTTCCCGAGGTGTCTCCAGTAACGGTGGCTCGGCTAGATAGGTCTTCAGGCGCTGCAAAGCTTTCTCACATTCTTCTGTCCACTGGAATTTCCTCTTGCTCGTCTTGATCGATTGAAAGAGAGGATGGCATACGTCAGCCGAGCGGCTGATGAAGCGGTTGAGAGCTGTCACCATCCCAGTAAGCCTTTGGACCTCTTTGATCGTACTCGGAGAAACAAGCTGTTGTATAGCTGTCACTTGGCTCGGATCTGCTTCGATGCCCCTCCTTGTGACCAAATGGCCAAGGAATTTTCCTGACCCAACTCCGAAAAAGCACTTCTCGGCGTTGAGTTTTAGGCCATGCTGTTTCAGCACCGTGAACATCTTGCTAAGATCTGCAATGTGGTTTCCTTCCTGCACGCTTTTCACCACCATGTCATCGATGTAAGCTTCCATCGTGTCCCCGAGTTGATCTTTGAACATCCGGGACACCATCCGTTGGAAGGTGGTCCCGGTGTTCTTCAGCCCGAAGGGCATGACTCGGTAGCAATAGAGACCTCTTGGCGTGATAAAAGCGGTCTTCTCGATGTCCTCCGTATCCATGAAGACTTGGTGGTAGCCCCTATATGCATCCATAAAGCTCAACCGAGCGTGTCCTGTCGTAGCGTCCACGAGTTGGTCTATCCGAGGGACTGGGAAACAGTCCTTCGGACAGGCGTCATTGAGGTTCGTGTAGTCTACGCAGACCCTTAGCTTCCCGCTCTTTTTTGGGACCACCACCGTATTCGCCAGCCATGTGGGGTACTGGACCTCCTGGATTGCTTGGGCTTCCAATAGTTTGTCAACCTCCGACTCGACCGCCTCGGCATGAATAGCGGAAGACCTTCTCGGCTTCTGAATAACTGGGCGTCTTAATAGGTCAACATTAAGCTTGTGTTTGATGAAGCTCGGATCAACCCCAGGCATCTCGTACGGTGTCCAAGCAAATACTTCCATGTTTGCCTTGAGAAATGTCACCATCTCCTCCTTATCGGCCTCGGTTAGTGAGGATCCGATTAGAAAGAAACGGCTTCCATCCTCATTGATTGGGAGTGTAACGAGATCTTCTACAGATTTTGCCTCGGCGGGTCTGCCGACATCTTCCAAAACCGACGCCTCTGGTACCTCCACCCACTGCACCTGCTTCGGCTTCTTCTTCTCTTTTCTGCCCACGGTTGAAATGTAGCATTTCTTCGCAGCTATTTGATCGCCTTTCACATCTTCCTGCTTCCCTTTTGCCCCAATAAACCGGAGCACCTAGTGGTACGTTGATGCCACGGCTTTCATCGCATGGAGCCAGTTTCTTCCCAGTATGATATTGTAGGGGCTCGGGGAATTCACAACAATGAAGTCCACTTGCTGGGTTACTGAGCCAGTGATGACGGGAAGAGTGATTGTGCCGAGCAGATACACTGGTGTACCACTGAAGCCGATGAGAGGGATCTCGGATGGTTTAAGGTCCTTGCTAGTGAATCTGAACCGTTTAAATAATGAGTAGTACATTACCTCGGCTGCACTCCCTTGGTCTACCAAGATTCTTTCCACCTTGGCTTTCCCCACTTTGAGCGTAATGACGAGAGCGTCATTGTGAGGGAATTGAATTCCTTCTAGATCCTTCTCGGTGAACGTGATTGCCCACTGAGACTCCTTAGTTGGGAGGCAGCGTTTCGGTTGCTGTTTAACCGAGAGCACCTCCAATGCTTTGGTAGCTTGCTCGATTTCCCTGTATACCCGAGCCTCCAACACTCTTGTAACCGGACCGTGGATCACATGCATTACCACCACATCCTCCTGGGCGCCCCCTCCTGCCGCTCCTCCCTGGCCCTGTGCCCGAGCCAAGGTCTTATCCTGGTCGATGTAAGCGTCCAGGTTTCCTGCCGAGACGAGGGTTTCCAAATACTCCTTGAACGGTCTGCAAGAGGTCGTGTAGTGACCTTGTTCTCGGTGGTACGTGCAATAGACCTTCCTATCCTTAGTCTTATCTTGAGTTCCCATCTTGTGGTCCGGCCAGTGAAAGAACCCTTCATTCTCAATCTTCCGGAGGAGCATGTATATTGGCTCGGTGAATACCGTGTGCTCGGCTACGAAATCACTTGCCTTTGGGAGTCTCTTTGCTGCGTCCGCTTTAATGGTGTTTACTGTCTTCTTCTGATTACCCGAGACATGGATAACCCTTGGAGCGGAGGAGGAGGTTGGAGCATCACGCTCGGTTAAGAGTTCCTCAAGCTCGATATATTTGTTTATCCGTTCCATCAGGTCGTCCATGTTCTTTGGTGGGTGTAACATCAGATCTGTGAAGACAGGGCTCTTGCTTTCCAAGCCGTGCTTAAAGTGTGTCGCAGCAAGGGTATGATCACAACCCTGGACTTGGTGAAACATCTCCCAATACCTAGCAGCGTACTGGCGCAAAGTTTCATCCGGGCGCTTCCTTAGACCGAGGAGAGAGTCTACCTCCTTTTTCTGTATATTACTTGTTACGAACCGAGACATGAAAGCCCTCTCCAGAGCCTCGTAGCTTCCAATGGATCCTTCGTCGAGCTTGTTGAACCATAGGGATCCGAGAGTCCCTAGGCTTGTGGGGAACACCTTGCACATTATGGCTTGATCCGAGGTGTAAAGGTTGATAATCTGCCTGAAGTAAATAAGGTGGTTGTACGCGTCCGTGAGGGCGTCGTAACGGTTGAACTTTGGGAGCGTGAATCCAGCTGGCAACGTCGCCGAGGTAATCTCCTTTGTGAAAGGCGATTTTGCCAACTGTTTCAATCGTTCATCGACGCTCGGCAAAGGAGGGAGAGATGAGAGAGGGGGAAGGGACGGTGCAATAAACCCGTCGTTTGTACGGTAGCGCTTCTCGGAATGAATACGGCGATGCTCATCATGGCGGCGCTCGTGGCGATGTTCGTGGTGACGAGTTTGCTCCAGGGGTTCTTTCTCCTTCCTTTTCCCGCCAGCGTCATCACGGTGAGCTTTTTCGTCAGTTCGGTAGGCATGACGTTTTCCCATATCGCCATCTCGGATGACAGTTAGATTTGGCTCTTGCGGAGAAGTTTTCTTCAATTGCTCTACTCGAGCTCGGAGGTCAGCGGATTTTGTTGGCTGCGGAGGAGTCTTATGGCGCCGTCGGCCAGAAGAACGCTCGGTTAGGGCTGCCTCCTTGGGGTCCTTTCGGAGATAGACTGGTTTGTATTCGCCATCTTCAAAGTAGTACACCGTCTCGTGAGACGCAGACAACTGCGAGTATGGCGAACGGGCGCTCGATTCCGAGATCTGTGAGGAGTAGTGCCGAGAGGAATCTCCGTGGTGGCCCCTTGAGAGGTGCTCGGTCGACAGGTTCCCGTGCCGAAGCACGAGAGCCTTATTGTGAGCCTTCTCATTGTTAGGGTCACCAATTCGATCCTTGGCCGAGCGTCTTTGGCTGGAGAGCCCACCATAAGATGTTGCGGTGGTCTCTACAGCAACCTTCTTCTTTACTGTCTCGGAGAGTTTAGAGAGCTGAGCCCTCATTGCCTCCATCTCGACTTCTCGTTCCTCGAGATGGCGAGTGAGTTGCTGGATGGTGAGTTCTTGCGAGTCTGGGCTTGGAGTGAGTCCCTCGTGACCTGGAAGAACGGAAACAGAGATATGGGGGGGATCGGTGTGAAAGGATTTTGGTGAGTTGGTTGGTTTAGCTCGCCACCCATCGTGAGTTAGGGATTAGAGAGAGGAGGAGGAAAAGGGGTGGATCTAGGGAGGAGCACCGGAGATTCTGGGTTGAGTCCCCATCGGAGTCGCCAATTGTGGTGTCCTCAAATATCCGTTGAGCCTTCTCTAGTGATTCCTAACCCGAGTGAACGGCGAGTGAGTGGTGAGTAACCCTTCACGAGCTCCTGCACAGGTAACGCCCGTCGTTAGCACCCAACCTGGCCAGAATGTGCCAGGGAAGGCACTCCGACGATCTAGTGAGAGATCGGAGAAGAAAGACGTATTGAGAGAGTAAGTTTAGAGAGAGAAAGTGTTGTCCTTTTCTAGGGCCTCTTCGCTTCGTTTATATAGGCTTCCCTAGGACAGGGGCAGCCCAGTCATTTCGGCTCGGGTGACGTCACCGAGTGTCACGAATCGGCCTCACGAGTATCACATTCATGCATCCTCCAATATGGCTGTGACACGTGGCATAACCACTCGGCGTAGCTCATGCTGACGCAAAAACAGCTGTAACGTGCACATGGGCCTTCCCCCAGTTTGTTACGAGCGTTAACCACCTCGGGTGACGTCGCAGAGGACGTCATCGATATCTCGGATCATCCCTCCGATCCATCTCGGATACGACCCGTCTCGGACGATTCGTCCGGTGTACAGCTGATACCGGCCGAGACGCCGGATTGTCTCGGGTGGGCTTATCTCGGAAGGCCCAACATGTTCGTCTTGATTGATGGGCTCTAATACGACATCCGTGCCTTGGGCCTTCTGGGCTCGTGACCCGAGCCCCCCTTCGAATGTTATTTTCCGGCCCACTATAGGTTATAATAAAATAAAATAATACGCTCTCCGTCCTTTTTTAAGTGTGTTGTTTCGTAAATCCAACTTATTAAAAAAATATCATCATTACACATGTCACATCAACTTTTACCTCTACTTTATATTTTTCACATCAACTTTTATTTCACTTTCCAAAATTATCCTCCATTTTTACCCATTAGCTATTTACCCACCACTAACTTTTCAAAATGACAAAATGATAATTGTACACACTTTTACCCATTGACTTTTCAAAACACACCATTATTAAGAGACAGCCCAAAATAAAAATATATACATTAAAAAAGGGACGGAGGAGCACAAAAGAATTATGTGGCAATATAGCATATAAAAAAATTGACATCTTCAAATGTCAAACTTGTGTCAAAATATATGTCAAACTTGTACAGTATATTTTTTACTCAATTTTTTTATTTGTAATCTGTCATGTTTTGGCCAAGATTTTTTTTTTCCCCGGAAATAGAAGATATTTATTAAGTAACTTCACGATCCGAAGACCTAACATCAATCATGGCAAAATTGACTAGCCATTGGGGGACAGGACCCCCCCCCCAAAATTCCAATTTTTCACTCAATAGGGATCGCTTAACCAAATAATGGGCTACCCTATTACAAGAACGTTTAACATGATTAAACTTGCAAGAGGAAAAAAGAGATAGTAATTCCAAACAATCAGAGAGAATGGAATTACAATCAGAAAAGAGATTCCTTGCTTGCGTGAGAGCTTGGACAACTTGGGCACAATTGATGTTCTCATTTAATAAGATAATCAAAAATAAAAATTTGAGATTTCATGCCAAATTTGGCATGAGAGGAGGTTGCAAATGCCAGTCAATTCTTCCATGTCAATTCTTTCAACTAGCACGCCGCGTCAAATTTGACGTCATAGCATCTCCAACCTTGATCCCCTCAAATATGGGAATGTGTATTTTTTTTCATCTTTATTGTTTTTGAAGCTTGTGTAACAAGTTGGCATGCTAGACTTATCATCATCTTTAAAATGTACACCTACGTTAAATTAATTCCGCAGATATCTACTTAATTTTTTTTGCTATCTTTCATTTTTTATGTTTTGGAGAATAAAGCAGTCGAAGAAAAAGATTCATCACGTCAAATTTGACATCACGGATGGGAAAGTGTGGGATTCATGTTCTTCATTATATATATATAGGCAAATTTTCTAATAAGAACCTCCCGGATTTAAGAAAAAATGTAATTTTTTCACTTTAAAAATTGTTTTTGGGAAATCTGAACCGTTCAATGTGTTCAAAAGATGTTTTCAAGGGTTCACGCGGGAAATCTTCAAAAAAAAATACCGGAAAGGGCTTAATCCAGTTTTGCGAAAAACTGCTTGGGTCAAGCCCTTCATGGTATTTTTTTTTTTTGAAGATTTCCCGCGCGGACCCTTTAAAACACCTTTTGAACACATTGGACGGTTCGGATCGTCAAAAAAATGCTCGGATCATAGGGGTCTGCAAGTCCATAGTCCGATCTAGAAGCGGCTCATATATATATGTAAAACTTCTAGTCCAAACCTCCCGAAAATAAGAAAAAAATGATTTTTTTTGTGTTGCAAATTATTTTTGGAAAATTCGAGCCGTCCAATGTGTTCAAAAGGTGTTTTCAAGGGTCCACGCGGGAAAATCTTCAAAAAAAATACCGGGTAGGGCTTGATCCAAGCAGTTTTCACAAAAACTGTAAATATAAAGTTTTTGCAAAAACTGCATGGATCAAGCCCTTCCCGGTATTTGTTTTTCAAAATTTCTCGAGTGGACCCTTGAAAACACCTTTTGAACACATTGGACGAATCGGATCGTCAAAAAAATATTTGGATCATGGAGGTCTGGAAACGGGAGGTCCGGATTAGAAGCTAACCCGCCGGTTCCCCTCACACTTAAAAAAACACATAAAAAAACACACGATTTTGTTCCGGGCCCCACTATGACGTTCTGAACGTTGATCTTGTTTAAATTAGTAAAATAGGGAGTCCTGCAAAAATTCAACTTAATCGGATATCGGTACGTTCTTGTTCCAAATAGTTTTGCAAAAACTGTGACAGGAACTAGTTTTTTTAAAATCATTTAGATCAAGCACTTACCGATATCCGATTGAGCTGAAATTTTGCAAGACCTTTTATTTTACTCATTTAAACAAGATCAACAGTTCAGAACATCATAAGGGGGCCTGGAAGAGTGTTGTGTTTTTTTATGTGTTTTTTTAAGTGTGAGGGGAACCGGCACCATATATATATATACACCACACTTCCCCTCCAAACTCCCTTAACTTGTTAAGTTACGGACCTCATTATTGCAGTTTTTGTGAAAAAAGGCTCGGATCAAGCCCTTCCCGGTATTGTTTTTTGATGATTTCTCGCGGAGACCCTTGAAAACACCTTTTAAATACATTGGACGGTTCGGATCATCGAAATTCGATCGGGATCAATGAAGTCCGTAACTTAACAAGTTAAGGGAGTTTGGAGGGGAAGTGGACTATATATATATATATATATATAGAGGAATGATCAAGTCCAGGAGTCCCGAATCCGGGACTCCACCTTCCCGATATTTTTTTGACGATCCGAACCGTTCAATGTGTTCAAAAGGTGTTTTCCAAGGTCCACGCGGGAAATCTTCAAAAAAAAAATACCGGGAAGGGCTTGATCCAAGCGAGTTTTTGCAAAGCGTAAATGAACTGATTTTGCGAAAACCGCTTGAATCAAGCCCTTTTTTTTTTGAAGATTTTCGCTTGGACCTTGGAAAACACCTTTTGAACACATTGACGGCTCAGATTTCCCAAAAACAATTTTTAAAAGCATCAAAACACCGAAAAAGGCTTCAATCCGGGAAATCCGGGATCCTTATTTGGATGTATATATATATATATATATATATACAAAAAACTTCAATCAAACTCCCGGATTTTATAACGTCAGGACCTCCACCTTCCCAATATTTTTGAAAATCCGAACCGTTAGATGTGTTTAAACGTGATTTTAAGGTCAACGCGAAGATTTGGCAAAAAAATACCGGAAAGAAGGGCTTGATCGGGCGATTTTTCATAAAAGCTGTTTTTATAGCGTTTTTGTGAAAAGCGCCCGATCAAGCCCTTCCGGTATTTTTTTGCCAAATCTTCGCGTTGACCTTAAAAACACGTTTTAAACACATCTAACGGTTCGGATTTTCAAAAAATATTGGGAAGTGGAGGTCCGACGTTAGGTCGTAAAAAGGGGTTTGGATGTGAAGGGTTCCATATATATATATATATATATATCGGTCCGATCCCTTAAGGGATCCCTTAAACAAAATTCATGCGGACCAAGGCATTTTTCAACTTTCCGGATCAAATTTTGACGATCCGAACCGCTCAATGTTTTTAAAATGCATTTTCAATATATGCAGTTTTTTTTAAAAGCTGTGTGGATCAAGCCCTTCCGAGTATTTTTTTTTTGAAGATTTTTTTCGTGGACCTTGGAAAATGCATTTTAAAAACATTGAGCGGTTCGGATCGTCAAAATTTGGCTCGGAAAGGTGAGGTCCGCACGGAATCTTGTTTAAGGGATCCCTTATTAGATCATTTATGTATATATATATATATATAGAGCCCCTTCCAATAAGGGACCCTTATATACAAATAAAATGCGGACCTAGCCTTTTTTGTGCTTAGGACCAAATTTTTGATCCGAACGTTCAATGTTTTTAAAATGCATTTTTAAGGGTCTCATGAGGATTCGTCCAAAAAAATACGGAAGGAAGGGCTTCATCGAGTCGATTTTGGTTAAAAACGCTATATATAACGTTTTTAACCAAAACTGATCGGATGAAGCCCTTCCGGGTATTTTTTTTGGACGAATCCTCGCAGAGGCCCAAAAAAATGCATTTTAAAAACATTGAACGGTTAGAATCGTCAAAATTTGGCTCGGAAAGGTGAGGTCCTCATTTTAACTTATATAAGGGTCCCTTATTGGAAGTTAATCCTATATTATTTCACATCCACACCCTCCCGGAAATAAGAAAAACATGACATTTTTTGTGTTGCAAATTTTTTTTGGAAAATCCGATCCGTCCAATGTGTTCAGAAGGTGTTTTCTATTTTTTGCGAAAACTGCTTGGATCAAGCCCTTCCCGGTATTTTTTTTTTGAAGATTTTCCGCGAGGGCCCTTGAAAACACCTTCTGAACACATTGGACGGATCGGATCGTCAAAAAAAATTTTGGATAAAAAGTCCGGAAATGAAAAGTCTGGATGTGATCCTTTCCTATATATATATATATATATATATATATATATATATATATATATATATATATATATATATATCGAATTATCTGTCAAGGATCCCGGAAATCCCGGATTGAAGCGTTTTGAAGCATTTAGAAAATGTTTTTGGAAAAATCAATGTGTTCAAAAGGTGTTTTCCAAGGTCACGCTGGAAATCTTCAAAAAAAAATACCAGGAAGGGCTTAAGCATTTTTCAAAAAAATGTACATTTGATTTTGCGGAAAAATGCTTGGATCAAGCCCTTCCGGTATTTTTTTGAAGATTTCAGCGACCTTGGAAAACACCTTTTTGAACACATTGACTTGATCGTCAAAAAAATATCGGGAAGGTGGAGTCCCGGATTCGGGACTCCCGGACTTGATCGGGCCTCTATATATATATATATATATATATATATATATTCTCCCTCCGTCCCTTTTTAAATGTGCTACTTCGTAAATCCAACTTATTAAATAAACATCATAATTACACCTTTCACATCAACTTTTACCGCTACTTTCCAAAATGGGTTTTGCTATAGTCAGCCCTATGGGCTGATGGTAAGAAATGCTCTAGTGCATCAATCTACATATTCCAACCCCACGTGATGTACTTTCTTGAAACGTCCCTATCAACTATCTTTTAAAAGACCATTTTGACCTCTAACTTTTTCAATACATGTTTTCTCACCTTTTTCTTTTTCGTTTATTTTTCTGTGCAAGAACATATTTTCAATTCTCACTTTCATATTTTGGTTGGTAGATTTTAGAAATTTTTTGGTGATAATAGTTTTGCATTGGGTTGCATAATTTTTTTTCTATAGTCATTTTTTTAATATTTTAACAATTTTTTTTTTAACTTTTTGAATAGAGGTACGCAATATAAACCCAAAAAGTAAAAAAAATAAAAATAAAAAATTTATAAAAATTCATTACAGACGAAAAAACATGGATAACGAAACAGTGAAAGCATTGGAAGAAAACTAAACTAAACTAGAAACCAAACAAAGGTGCTTTGGGTAAAATAAACCACTTGGTTTTTTTTTTTTTTCTTTATTAAAAAAATTGTATTTTTTTTTAATTTTGCGTCAATTTTTTTATTATTGGTTTGTCTCAATGAGAGGAATCATAAAAGTATAAAATTATTAACCAAATTTAATTTTTTGTATATAAAGACAAATAATGCAATAAACTACAAAAAAAAAGGATTATTTTTGTCTTTGGTGAATTTCTTAAAAATTTTAATCATAAAACCAATAATTCTAAAAAAAATCGACACTAATAGGGTACTATATGGTGTCAGACGTGGTGCTCGTAGCGTCTCATCAAAGCCTTCTGTCTCCACAATCAATGGTTCAGATTTTAAATAAAGTTTTCTAGCTAGGGACGAGTTTAACTCTTTCAGGGAAGAGTTTATTTCAAATTTGGGAAGTCGAATATATTTGTAGACGGTTGAGATGCGCAACGAATACCACCTTGTGGTACCTGTCCAGCACCCAAGTTTTTCTCAATTGTTTTCGTTGGAAGACAAGTTGCGGTCTAGATGGACTTAACCACGTGGGTTAAAATCAGAATAGGGGGGAAATGCAAAAGGCCAATGTGGTCATTTGGCTTAACCGGTCAAGAATTTTCCCAAAGCATGCCAGGCATTAAATAAGGAGTGGACGACTTCTCTTACAAAGAACTGGCCGACTCTCTTACAAAGCGCGCGTGTGCGACACTTATAGTCAGCCCTTTGTAGAGGTGTCAAACGTGTGTGCCGTGCCGTGCCATTCAACTTCCGTGTCAACCGTGCTTCGTGTCGTGCCGTGTCGTGCCTATTTACTTCATCGTGTCATGGCGTGCCGTGCTGTGCCCATTTACTTCATCGTGTTGTGTCGTGCCATGCCGTTGACTTACTCGTGTTGTGCTGTGCCGTTCCTTTTTTTATCGTGTCGTGCCGTGCCTTTTTTGTCGTGTCGTGTCGTGCCTTAGTCGTGTCGTGCCGTGCGTTTTTTTAGTCGTGTCATGCGTTTTTTTAGTCGTGTCGTGCTGACGCCGTGCCTTCTTATCGTGTTATAGTTTGGATGACTCACCACTTGTAACTCCGGATTTTTTTTTCTAAATAGTTGAAGTACTTTTTTTATTTATTAACTACATGCATTACTACATTGTGGTCTACCTTCAAATTTCAATCAATGTGACGGCCCCACCCCATGCCTCTCTCTATTTTCTCCACATTTCCCTCTCTCAATTTTTATAATACCTGGAATATCTCAAACTTCAAAGGCAGCATTGAGATTACCTTTCTTGATTAAGCCATGAAAATGTCTTAACACCCTGCATAAAACAAACAGATACGTTGGAAAGAAAAAATAACTAAAATAAGCATCAAGTAAAAAATGATGTGATACATTTTAAGCCCATAAACTTCTAAAAAGCCAAGCAGGAAAGCCCATGTTAATGTATCAACTATAAATACCAAATTAATAGTATAACTTCAACACAAAAGTGGAAGAAGAACTGAAAATACCCAGCACTTGAACCATGAAACTTGTAACTAATAAAGTCCTAATTATTAATTAATACGTTGAGCAACCAAATGGGCCAAAGCCTGAATAGCATACCAGATTCCAAACATAGTTTATGTGCCGCCAAACTGACACCGTCACTATCCTTGCAAATAGAATGAATTTGATTTTCCTCTTCCCATTATAACTTCTGTAGCTCTACAAAATGCAACGAACAAATTCAACTGGTCTATTACTGGTATTACGGAATCGTCACACAGCAATATTTTAATTACCCATCCGAGAACAACAATTATATGTTCAAATGACTTAAACCAATGGAATGACAATAGAAGTTAAATCCAGCTTCCAATTATTACACATAAAAGAAGACAAATATATGTGCAATTGTTGCCTAGTCAATTCCCACCCATATTTATAGTGAAGCCAACAAAATGTAGAGCACATGGCTAGGTTGGGAGTAGAGCAGATTGAAGATTTCTAGTACACTTTAATCCCGTAGTGTAATGAGAGCAAGGTTACAGCTTATATATTCCATAAACTAGACAATTATAAGCATGTGCAGTTTGTTTAAGTGTACAGCATCGATAGATAATATAGGGTTTTGTGGTTTTTCGTCGACCCATCACAAAAACGGAGAAATAGACCTCATCACGGTTGAGAGCTTCGATTTGTAAAGAACTTTGTCAGCCCCCACCGCCCTCCAAAACCGCACAGCTGCGTTCGAAGCCATCATTCAATCACTGTCGTTCCCGTTGAAACGTGAATCCGTCGCAAATGCTCAACAAGGTTCAAGCTCAGGTGGTAAACAAGGATTTGATCTGCTTAGGGATTCAGAGAACAGGAGACGGAGATGGATTGAGAAAGGGAGAGAAGGAGATCTGGGATTTGGGGCACCAGGGGAGTGCAGTTTTAGGGCATAAAATGAAATAAGTTGAAACTATTTGTCAGCCGCCGAAAAAATTGGGGGGAAATCCATCGTCTATAGCGCGCCAAAGGTTTTGGGGATGCGGTAATCAACTAATCATCTCATTCCAATTTTAACTTTTCATCTCTCAGTCCAATTTTACACAAATTTAGACCTTATCTAATTTAGTATGGTGGATCTAGAGCTACCGGTACAGAATATCTAGTGCATAGAAAATTGCTTTAGGGGCCCATTTTTTCGTCGCACGTGAACAATCTGAACCATTAAATGATTTCAAAATAATGTTTTGTATAGCCTTGCAAAAATTCAGATCAATTGGATATGCGTAACTGGTTGATCCAAAAGTCCAAGTTTTGAAATCAATTAGATATGCGTAACTTGGATCGACGAGTTACGCATATCTAATTGACCTGATTTTTGGCAAAGTCGTACGAAACATTATTTTGAAATCATTTAACGGTTCGGATTATTCACGTGGGACCAAAAAGTGGGCCTCTAAAGCCATTGTACGACATGAACGGTGAAGATCATCGTAATTGTGTTGCGATGGGGGGCCTTTCAAAATCTAATCGTCAAAAAAATTGGCGAGAGTCATTAAAACATCAACACAAGAGTCATTAAAACATCAACACAAACAAAGTGAACGGTGTGGATCGTCATAATTGTGTTGCGATTGTGTGGCTATCGTACATTATACCATAACACAGTAGCTTGGTTCATAACCAAGTAAGTTCGATGTATAGAATTACAAGGTAGGTGTAGACTCGTTTTTCTGAATGTTCGATCTGAACCGTTGCAATTTAATATCTCGTCAATTCTATCATTCTCCCCCAAATCGATGATCATCCGATATCGGTAACAACACGATCGAAACACATTCAGTGCTTCTAATGGAATTTCAGTACTATAATGCACCACTTCAAGGCCACCTAATCAATTTTTTAAAAATCTGAACCGTTAGATGTGTTTAAAGCATGTTTTTAAGGTCCTATGCAAAGATTTGGGGAAAAAAAATACCCAAAAGGGCTTGATCGGGCCAGGTTTTCGTATAGTAGTTTTACGAAAACCTACTCCGATCAACTACTTCCGGGTATTATTTTTTGCAAAATCCTCGCATAGGACGTTGAAAACACGTTTTAAACACATCCAACGGTTCCGATCGTTGAAATTTGGTCCGAAAAGTGGAGGCCCATTATTGTGTTCCTGTGAGAGTGAGACAGTGAAACTATGAAAGGAATCAAATTTAATTTGTATAATTTATAATTTTCTATAACCAAATTTAATAAAAATAATTCTATAATTTATATAATTTCTATAATTTAACATATAATAATTTCTATAATATAGTTTAATAAAATAATCTAATTCCTATAATTTGAATTTCTATCATTTTTTTATAAAAATAATTTGTATTTTTTTTCTTTTTTTTTCCATCTCTCTCTCTCTCTCTCTAAAAAAATTATTATTATTTTTTAAATTGTAAATTTTTCTATTTTTTTGTTCACGACTTAGTGACTTACTTACAAGTTGCAAAACACTATTTTTTTAATTTTTTTAATTTTTTACAAAAAGATAAAAATGTTTTTTTTGTCAAAATATTTATTAGATAAAAGGCAATGTATCAATTATCAAACATGTAAAAAAATATTTTAAAATCTTATTTTATTTTTTTTGTCCAAACTCTCTCTCTCGAAAAAAAAAATTTATTATTATTTTTAAAAATTTTAAATTTTTTGTTCATGACTTAGTGACTACTTACTTACAAGTTGCAAAACACTATTTTTTTTAATTTTTTTAATTTTTTACAAAAAGAAAAAAATGTTTTTTTTTTTTCAAAATATTTATTAGATAAAAGGCAATGTATCAATTATCAAACATGTAAAAAAATATTTTAAAAGCTTATTTTATTTTTTTTGTCCAAACTCTCTCTCTATATTTATTAGATAAAAGGCAATGTATCAATTATCAAACATGTAAAAAAATATTTTAAAAGCTTATTTTGTTTTTTTTGTCCAAACTCTCTCTCTATATTTATTAGATAAAAGGCAATGTATCAATTATCAAACATGTAAAAAATATTTTAAAAGCTTATTTTATTTTTTTGTCCAAACTCTCTCTCTCTCTCTCAAAATTAAAATATAAAATAAAATAAATCAATAAAATTTTTGTAACTTCTTTTTCCCTCTTGTTTATTTTTTTTGTTCATGACTTAATTTTTTTTAAACTTGATATAAATATATAATTCACTAACACAAGTTACACAACCAAAAAATAATTCTTTTTTATTTTTGTGACTATCAAAAAAGACATACAAATAAATTACTTAACATTTTTTTTTTGCCTTGTGTCGTGCCCGTGCTGAGCCGCCGTGTCGTGCCGTGTCAGGCCAACTTCCATGCTCGTGCCCGTGCCGTGTCGTGCTAGAATAAAGTCGTGCCGTGTCGTGCCTCGTGCCACGTTGACTTCTTACCGTTCCCGTGCCGTGCCCGTAGAAGACCGTGTCGTGCCGTGCCACGTGCCACCTTAGCCCGTGTCGTGCCCGCTCATTTCCGTGCCGCGTGCCAACTTATACCGTGTCGTTCTGTGCCGTGCCAGGATTTTACCGTGCCTCTGGCGTGCCGTGCCGCCTCCGAACTTGCCGTGCCCGTGCCGGCACGGCCCGTTTGACACCTCTAGCCCTTTGGGCTGATCCTAGAAAACTCCTTCCAAAATTATCCTCCACTTTTACCCATGAACTCTTTATCTACTAACTTTTCAAAAGGGCAAAATTATAATTGTACAAACTTTTACTCATTAACGTTTCAAGCCACACTTATTTAGGGACAACCCAAAATGAAAATGTCTACATATAAATAGGACAGAGGGAGTATTATTTATTTATTTATTTATTGTGTCATTCGTCATTCCTAATCTATTAGAAAGGGAGAGGGGAATGAAACTTAATCTCAAAATGCAATGTGAGGCATCTTAGAGCTCTATCTCATGAATTAGCCACCACTTACTATTATTCAATAATTTGACGGCGTGAAATGTGTACTTAATTTGACGACCAATGCTTAGTCCAGTTGCATAGGCAATTTTCGGCCTTATGACCGCAATTCAAGTGAGGCGGTTCATATTCTTGCCCTAGCAATAGAAATAATTTAATAGACAAGTTCCAGTGTCACCCATAGTTGGATGACAAAAAGTTGTTGATACTGACCCACAAAAACCTGCATCTCACCAAGGCCAAACATTCAAAACATTTGGGGAAACTATAGATTTGCCCAGTCACTAACTTAAGGCCCCCCAAAATAAGTCGATGTGTGATCAAGCTAGCCCGGACACCAGGTAATCAAAAAAAATTGAGGTAAATAAAATCAGAATCACATAAGTTGAAAGGATTATAGCACTAGACTAGCAATTTGATGAAAATTGGTTCTGAACCTGTCCGTTTATTATGCATCACATCATCCTGGCAGGCAGTGGTAGTCTAAAACAGCAGATAAGATGTTATGCATCTGTGAATATACATTTATAGAGTAGATGTAAACAAACATATACATGAGAGAGAGATTATATGGAACTGATGGTTTCTGATTATCCAATCTTTCAGAGAACTTAAATATCGGCTACAGCTTCAGATGCAAGAAATCCAATGCTGAAATCAAAGGTAATGCATGTTAACTCAGAGTTGTTTTCATCTTCCAGCTTCATTGTAAGAGTGTAGGAACCCTGTACATATCCAACAATGTTAGATTCATTTGGAAAAGAGAGAGAAAAACATGTCACACGTCATAGCAAATAAGATTTAGACAGATTGGGTGTTACAGAAAAGCTATCCATACTCCCACTCCTCCCTACCTTCACCATCATGCTGTATGTTTCTAGAAGTGCTGTTGCTGTATACCTTATCTGAGGTGCTGCTGCTACTGCTACTGCTGTGGTACCTGACTATGCTTATGCTACTCACTATTACTGCTGCTACATTGTGTTATGCTGCTACCTACTGCTGAGTACTGCTGTTGGAAGTTCTACCTCTATCTCTTCCTCTTTCTTTGCTTTTTTTTTCAGCTACTGCTGTTGTTTACGCAGTGGCTGGCACCTTGAGGGTGCTCCAATTACGAACGGGTCATGGCGAAATTTTAAAAAATTTCCGTCCCTACAGTATATGGAGAGTGTTTCTCCCTAGATTCAAGATCTTGTTTTCCCCTTATGAGTGTTTTCCACTCGTTCCCAATTGTAGCCTTTTGGCCATCCCACTCCCTCCTTGGCCGTTTGTGCTAGGGAGGTAGTTATTTTGTTTTGATTTGCCTTTTCTTTTCTTTTGTTTTGTCCTCCTGGGGTATGCCCCTTGTAGGCTGTATATTCGCTTATCCTCTTTTATTTTCAAGCTATTTTACCCAAAAAAAAAAAAAAAAAAACTTGCACGAAACACAACTTACTTAAAAAAGAGGTAAATTATCTACAGTAAAAGCAACATTTCTATAGGAAGCACATCCCAGAGACAAGTCCTAGCATCCCATGAACTAAACCCTAAGGTGGTTTTGTGAAAGTAGTTTTTATGTTGTCATTTATTTTTTGTCCGAAGGGTACCATTCTTTTTGTTAGGGTTTGCTTCTAGTTATATTGGTTTTAGTGTTTTACCATGTAACCCAAGAGTTTAGTCTTGTAATCATGATTCAACCAATACTAGTAACCATGGTATCTGACAAGTCGCAATTGGAATAGGCTCTTTGCACAATCCATCGCAAGAATAGTCACTCTCGGGTTGCATTCACCGCCCCTTCGCACTACGTTTTTCTGTTTTTGCAGACAAATTATAAACTGCTCTTGGAGCACTGCCAAGTGGTGCTCCAGAGCCCTCTACCCCCACATAAGCACGCATAGCCCCTGACTACGTGTAGGGATCCCAAGTGAATGTGTGACGGTGGAGGGCCTTGAAGCACCGTCCCGTGGTGATCCAAGGGCACTGAATAATCACTCCTTTTTGCAAGGCGTTCTCTAATTGTTCGAACACAAAAAGCAGATTCAGCAGCCTCACGAAACCCCAGATTGCATGAGTCTGCATTAGTCTCAACAGACCCCAAATCTGCATCAGCCTCACCAGACTTCGGCGACCATCAGTGGACATTCACCACAACTCATCGAACCTTTACAAGACCCCATCATCCCTTGATGTAGCACCTTCAGAACTTGAAAGTACCACTTAAGCACATCCGAACATCGTTGGACCTTATGTTGGCCCTCTTCAAACCATGCAAAGATCCCACTACCACTGCCGACAACCACTACCAGTAATCCTTTCCAGAGCCCTGTTGACCTCTGGATCCCACTACCACCGGCGACTACCTAGTAACTACCAGTAAGCCTTGCCAGAGCCCTGTTGACCTCCCGCAACCACATAAATTGCATCTACAACTTGCAAGAGCTTGTAACTGTCTTTAATCTATATCAATCTTCAAACACCATAGCATCTTCCCCAACACCAATAAATTGCCAAAATATTTTCCCTACCTTTTCGTCAAAGCAATTTTTCTTCTACTTCTCCTTTCCCCATTGTATATTGGAGTCCTCTAATTTGCTACTAAAGGTAGGTCTTTATATAGTGTCTCTTCCTTCTATGTTTCTTCCATTGATGATTACAGCCATTTCAGTTGGTTTATATTGTCTCATAAATCAGACCTGTTTTGCATTTATCGCAAATTCTCATCCATAGTTCAAACTGAATTTTTACAACCATATTGCCCAGATACCGTGTCTCATATTGGTAAAGCTGAAGGAAAACATCGGCACACTCTTGACACAGGTATATCACTTCTCATGTATTCATCTGTTCCCGGAGTCTTTTGGGTGAGGCTATTCTTAAGTCAATCTACCTTCTTAATCAAAATCCCACCCTTCTCATTGCTGGAATATCTCCCTATGAAATGTTATTTGACCAAATCCTCAATTACTCTTATTTTACATTTTGTACTTCACCAAGTTCTGGTTTTTCTCTAAATGGGAGCATCATGTGTATTAGGGTTTAATTAACACCATAACTCGTGCTCTCTTCCAAAGAACATGGTTCAATGGTATACCAATATATACAAGTAATGCCAACAACGACACTAGTTTCATAATAATATTGTTTTCCATACAAACCAAAAAGTCCATCACAAACAATCCAAATCCTACTTGTATTTTTATGCTGCCATGTAAGTGCTATATGGATGCTTTGCACATTCCTCTTTCCCTTCTTTCTTTTCTTATTTGTGTGGGGCAGGGGATGCCAGCAAACGCGGTTCATGACTCGAGAGTCACTTGGCCAACATGAACATCAGTTGGCGACCTCAATCTTCACCGGCGAAAATTTCAGGTAAGGATAATGTGACCTTGGCATGGGCCACTATTACCCTGACCTAGAAGGAACTAGGATAAACCTACACTTTTGTTTAGCAAATCTTCATATAGTTGGATGGACATGATACGTTACGATATACTTCAGTCCAAAACTACTAAAGGCATTACCTCTCTGTTGGAATCCCACATAAGATTCCAGACTTTAAATACACCCGACACAAAAAGGAAACAAAAAAGAGCAAAAAAAGTTTTTTTCTCTTTGATCCACAAAAAGAGGGACAATAGATTGCTGCCAATCTTGGAATTGGCGGCAAATCAAAATAGTTAACAAATCAATTCGACATGGGTTTCGTTGAAACATAAAATTCATAACCAATTCTTTGATGGACAATAAGGTTGTAAAAATTGTGGAAAGATGACTTACTGGTGGAGTGAACCCTGGTAGCTCCTGCGAGTGAGAAATTACAAAATCGCCTACAGAAACAGGACAAGATGTCTTTTCACAAAGATCATGGCTCTCACTGTAGACATGGAACCAAAAGTAGGACACATCAATCACCAGTTTCCCTCCAGAGATTGCTTCCCCTGGATCGTAAATAATATAAAATATTGCATCAACATCGTAGGGCTTAATTGCACGAAGCGGGAGTGGATGCGGATGCAGATGCAGATGCAGATGCAGGGGAGCGAGAGGATATGGAAGACTCTACGGTTGGGAGAGTCTATGAGAGCAAATACATACATGTACTAAAATATAATATTTGTTTGTTAGATAACTTAGATTTATAGTGGATTTCAAATGTTTTCTCGTGCAAATATAAGAATATTAGTTGTTACTTCATATTTTGTCTTGCTTGGTATTCTTCTCCAGTGCAATTTGAAAGTCATATGCTTGAGAAGTTCTATCCTAGTTGGGACACGCTCCTTCCTCGATCAGAGCGAGGCTCGTAGGAAGATCTGTCCTGCAACTAAGTCTCAGAGCAGTTCCAAAAAGGATTGGGCATTGTCTAACACCACTCCCTCAATCACGAGAATCACAAGGACTACTCAATTCAAAATATACTTCATGCAGAACGACTAATTATCAGGAGTACGTCCAAAAACCCAATCTAGAAGAAGAACAATAATGCAAACTGAACTGCAATAGCTCGAAATTATTGGGTTTAATTTGCGTGTAGAAGTCATTAAATGCATCTTAAATCCAGATAAGGAAAGAAGCACACAAATGTGAGAAAATAATAAGTACGTAGTTCAGAAATTAGGGTCCAAACAACAGTCACATCAGTTGCTATTTCAATCAAGTGCAAAGATCCAAAAAAATTTGTGAAGGGGTGAGCAGCAGAAATCTTTAAGTAGAAGCTGTTATGCCTAATAACACTTTACACCAATTTCGTTGAGGCAAAAGGATGTTTGGGAACACAGATTATTTCCAAGACTATCCATTTAGTAAACATAATATACTAAGTCAACATATAATTATGGCATGTCATACATGTGGAAGAAAAGGTCTGTTGAGTTAAATCATCATAAAGCATGAATTTGTATGCATCGGAGCACTCCGAAAGATTCTTATGTTCTTCCACTTAAATACTGTATATATCCCGATAATAAAGTAAGAGCATGCAAACTAAACCGTTGCCATAGATATCTTAGCAGACGATTGGAGAGTGGAACATGAGAACAAAGTTTGACTTCATCTTGCGGATTAAGACTACAGTATTTGGAAAAATAAAATAGACATTCTAAAGAAAACCTCTGAAACTAGGATAGTACCTGTGGATGCAGAAATGCTGAAAGTGGCTGGCTTGCCTCTGGCCACAGGATAAGGAGTTATCTCAATTTCACTGACCTTGACATCATACGTAGCTTTCTTATCTGAATGTATTTAAAAAAACCTAAAACACATTAGTTACACGTTCAAGAACTAGCAATGAAGCAAGTGTACAGGTACAATTAGACACGGGTTCGTCGATATGGGAAAACAAAAAAGTAGGGTATCATACAGCTACGATACTCCGAGAAAATACCAACATATTGAAGTGTATTTATGCAACATTAGAAGTGTATGCCAGATCTATGTTACCTGGAACGTGGATTGTACCAGTACGCACATGTCAAAATTGCGGAACGCTAGTGATAGGCTTCTATAGATAACAATACAAAAACCTTACCCTTCCAAGGGATAAACACATCAAGTAAAACTGAGAATTATTTCTAAATTATTGATGCGAATCATGTTTCTAGAAACATAATGACCAAAATTTTACATTTTCTCTCACCAAAATTCCATCTCTAGATTTTTACATTCATAAGCTAAGTTTCTTGGAAAAAATTTGCAGATCGCTTTGGATCACTAGATTTATTGTTCCGGAATGGAAGTGTACCATGTTTTGGAACATTTGTACCAAAACATAATTCACTAGGGTCGTAGCATTCCCTGGTAACAGAGTGCCTGATCCATCAACTAATCCATTTAACTAAATAATGTATAAACCCCATGTTTCAAGTCATTACATGAAAAAACTTCAACTCCAAAGCTTAACCGTAAAACCTTATAAAGCGCACACTAAAAAGATTCATCAGATTAACATCATTGCTATACCAAATGAAATATTATACCATGGAGATATTTACTAGATCTAACCGGATACTTCCGCGGTACAAGAAAACTAGAAAATAAACCGACATTCCATTTTGCGATTTGGTTTCGGCACCGAATCTTCATAGACCCCCAACATCCCCTCCACCACTACCATTAGGAAAAGGAAAAAACTACAATACACACCCCTTATTTAGGTGTGTATGATACACACCCCTATAAAAGTTACGATTTTTTTTGTAAAAGTTACGAATTTTTTTATAAAAGTTACTAGACACACCAAAATGTTACGAATCATTGAAAATGTTACGAATCATATTGTTGAAAAGTTACGAAAACCTAAAAAATGTTGCGATTGCTGATGAGGTGGCACAATCTGGACCTTACAATAGGTGCATATGGTACACCCAAATAAGGGTGTGTATTGTAGCGTATTTCCTTAGGAAAAAGGAATACACAAGTTGATTGATAAAGACTTCCTTGTGATCAAAACATATGTCATGCTACAAACACATAGCAGAATGACAAAAAATTATTTATAATGATGATAACAGCAAGATTTTGGGTATAAGAACTGAAAATCCTAAAGCAATTACAGAAAGTATTACTGGACAAGAGTGAAAATTGATAAAGAATCCAACTCAAAACCAATTAGGCAATGAGTGGAGAAGCTCATATCCTAGTTTTGGAGGTTATAATTAACCAACGTGGGACAAGCTCTAACAAGATCAATGATGTTTTTTTCCCACGACGGAGGACAAACACATATGATACTGAATGAGAAATGATAATTATCCAGCAATGCATATCATTTAACCATGGAACATGTTTGATAATGTCGACGAAAGAATAGAGTGGATCAACATCTAGTAATGGGTCCCAAGATCCGAAGTGGAATCAGAAAATGTCCAACAAGGTGAAAAGGTTTGCTTGTAGAGCAAGCGTAAACACGTTGCGGACAAACAAGAATCTTAAGCAGAAAAGGTTTGAGATAACAAACAATCGATGCCCAATGTGAAAGGGAGAGGTGGAATCTGTATCGCCCTTGATGAGTGGTATTGTTCCTTGAGGGCAGTTTTCTAACACAATAGCATCCAAGGGGTGATCAAATGTGCAGGGGGGTGATGTTTTTGGCTGGTTCTACAACATCAAAAGAAGGAACAGATCTAATGAACTTGTTGAGACCTTGTGTTCAATAGGAACAGGATATGGCGTGACAGAAAGAGTAGAACACCACTGTACTTGTAAAGAGCTCTTCCAACAATTTAACAGCATTCCAAAGAGCTATGTTACATGGATACTGGTGCGGGAATCAGGCATTGGTATAAATCCAAGGGTCCGACACTTTAAACCTAAATTTTGAGGATACGTTGATGTGGATCAAAATAAAGATACAGGATCCATATTTAGATACAGGTAAGGAATTTTTAATCACTAATTGAATTGCAGTTAAAACCAATGACAAAAGAACAAATTTTCGCTTCACACTTTCTTCTTTCCAAATTCCTTCTGAGTCACCAAAAAAACAATTAAAAAAATTCCTTCTCAGCAAAAAGGAAAAGATAGGAAAAGTTTTGCACTAAATGAAGTGTTCGCCAACGAAACAACAAAAATTGCTCCAAAACAGATTTGCAATCAAGATTCTCCAACCACATTGAAAATTCACAATTGTGAATCACGAATCACGCCAATTAACCTTTTTAAATATCATCATCAACCACAAGTTTTCAAAAAACCAACACTACGTCATCGATACAACCTACATCAAACCATATGTATATGTTAATCGAACTAATGGAATAATAATTAAGTGTAAATGTGAATTAAATGATAAGAGACATACGACAACTAAATTGGAAGAAAACAAGATATTAACAGCAAAGTAAAGGGACAAAACATATAATAACGGAAATGAAGTTAAGGATTAGACACTCTTGAATAGCAGAGCGAGGCTCGTGCATCACACGAAGTCCTTAAAACAGATTCGCCCATCACCGTGCGTGCTTGAGGATGCAATAATCTTCAATAAACAGCAGTAACATTGTACTGTGATTGTTAGTCGTTGGACACACGCGGGCACACATGGTGAACCACATTAGAGGATGCGCTATCACACTCAAAAAACTTGGGTGCCCGCAAGGGCCCTACCCTTATTTGATACTTGCAGTAGACAAGCTCACCACATCTCAGACTAGGCCAATTTGTGACAGGAGACTTATCAGCTTACTCAACCACCAATGGTCATGTGGGTACTTCACGAGACAATTTCTCACACCGTTGCATGATTTTGATTAAATATGTTCATGGTCTTAATCTCCACATTAAGATTTTGTCTGAACTAGCTGATTTGGGACTAGTTAATCTGGTATTTGCCAGGCACACACCCAGACAATTCAATACCGGGAACCAAATAGTCCCTCTACAGCCAAATTATTTTTGGCCACCTCCAACCATGTCCATAATTATTCACCCTTTTCCCAATTTTCCCTCCCCACTAAGGTATGAAAATGAATTTTGAAGGAAAAGCAAAGTAACTTGTTACCATTTTGTATCATCCATCCAAGTTTATCCACCCATACAAACTACCAACCAAAAAGAAATCTCCTATTCTTCATTAATCGCCTATTCTATTAACATTTTAGCTCAAGCAAAGCTAAAGTGATTTACTCATTATTTTCCCGAAAATATATTTTTGAGGAAATATATTCTTTGGATCCTCCCGAAGGATATTCTGTGGGGCCACTTTGGATCCTCCACTGAAGGGATATTTGGCTAAATAATAGGGCCCCTTGGGAATAAGCCCATTATATATTTAGTATGTCATTTTGGCTAAATAATAGGGCCCCAAATCGTAGAATATATTATATATTTAGTATGTCAATAGTTGGTAAATAATAATAGTTCTTGCGGTTAGTGGTCAATAGTACCCGAAGCTCATATCCGTTCATTCGGTGGTTCACTCATCCCAGAGCCTTTTTTATACTCCTCCGTCCCTTTTCCAAAATGTGTTACCCGTAAATCCAACTTATTAAAGAAACATCATCATTCATTTTTTCACATCAACTTTTTCCTCCACTTTACACTTTCCACATCAATTTTTACCTCGAAAATTTAAAAAAATCATCTAATCTGCCGCCACGGGATTGGAACACGCGACATCACTGTAGTAACTAATTAACCCTTACCCATTAACTCTTTACCCACTAACTTTTCAAAAGGGCAAAATGATAATTTTCAAACTGGAACCCATTAACTTTTCAAATACATTTATTTAAAGGACCCAAAATGGAAATTACATTTAAAAGGGACGGAGGGAGTACCAATAGTGCGAAAATGTTAAAAAATCATCTAACCTAAAGTGCCTAACTAGTTGGAACTAAGAAAAATCAAAAACTACTAACCCTTCATAAGTGCAACACAACGAAATTTGCATTTTCACTGGAAAGCTTAATATATATACAATTGTTAAAGAGACCCCATTATTAAAAAAAAAGGCCATCTCTAGTGCACTACCAAAAATCACCTACCTAAAGTGTTTTAACTAGTTAACTAAGAAAAACCTCAAAAAATGTGGCACTGAAAGACAAAACTTGACTCCTAAATTTTAGGTGGCGCCTCACTACCTAAAGTGCCCTAAGTG
Organism: Vaccinium myrtillus; assembly: GCA_016920895.1. Classification (NCBI taxonomy): domain Eukaryota; kingdom Viridiplantae; phylum Streptophyta; class Magnoliopsida; order Ericales; family Ericaceae; genus Vaccinium; species Vaccinium myrtillus. Next base: position 22,965,051 of record CM029270.1, read on the forward strand.
ACTCCCTAAATTTGGGGAGGGACTTAAGGAGAGAGAAAGAGGAGAGAGATAGAGAGAAAGAGGAGAGAGAAAGTTATTTGCATTTATAACATTAAATCTACCATTGTTTTTTTGGTTATGAGGCCCACTTAAATGGGTCCCACATACACTTTAGGGAGTAATTTTAGGGAGCCCATTAAAGTGAATTTCTTCTTAGCTAGCTAACTAAGTTCTTAGCAAACAAAATTGGGTCCCACATGTGCTTAGGTGTACACTTTACGGAGCATTTTTTAGGTAGTGCACTAGAGATGGCCTTAGGGCCCCGAAAACCACAGGGCCGGCCCTGGATATTCTTTGGTTGATGTCAGTAACAGCGTACCTAATCGGCCAGATTACAATCACAGAAACCAAACCTAGTAGCATAGAAAAGAGTGACAAAAAGATTGATAAGGTAATCGACCAAGTTTAGGAGAATAATTATAATAAGTGATAAAAAAAGTAAAAAATAAAAATTTCACGAACTAGAAAGTAATAACGGGTGAATAACAAGAACAGAACTGAGGTGGTGACTCACCGCAGTAGTGGACATCGGTGGCTTGAGTCGGAGGTGAAAGGAAACACGTCAGAGACAAGAGAAGTAGAAGAAGGCTCAACTTAAATACCGCCATGGGGACTGTCCAATCTGACACAAGTGGATGATTGTAAAACTCAAACACAAAGCAGTAGCTTTGGAGACGCAGATAATGAATGAATGGATAGAGGGATTTAAACCGTTGACCAACACAAGAAGGGCGTCTGGTTGGAGTAATATTTTTGTTCAACCAAAGGAAGCGTTACTAACGAGGGGAAGCATTTTTTTTTTTTTTTTTTGTCAAATGATAAAAGTTTTATTGATAAAAGACATCATCATACAGCCGAACAGACACCGTTCCCCCAAAGAGGAGAACGAAGCCTTAAGAAGGCCTAAACAAGAACCAACTTTAGGACCTCACACAAAACACAAAACAGGAGCAAAATACCGGCAACGGATTGCCACTCCAACAATAACTACCACAACCACTCAAAACATGCTCGTGGGGAAGCATTAGATAACCAAAAGTTGTCACGTGAATTTTTTGTTCTCCATTTAGAGGTTGCTAAAGTTAGCAATATTAAATTCCACATGCGTGTTTTTTGTCCATAATAAAGAACAATAGACCCCATTACTTTTTCACACAAAAACTTGTCACATCACTTAGGGCATCCATAGAGGATTCTTAAAATGGCTCCTATGTGAGGCTCCTAAAATTTAGCAACCCATTTGATCAAATTATGGTCTTCAATGAGCTCCCAATATAAGCTTCTGCGTGTGGCTCCTAAGCATGGCTCCTAAACATGGCTCCTAAACCATTAGCTAAATTTAAGTAGTTTTGTAGCTAGCTCTAAGTGGGACCCAAACCCTTTTAATTTTTTTTATATGAAATTTTCAAAACATAAATGATTTTATTTGGAAATAGATAATGCTCTTGTTATCCTATTGAGTAAAAATATGCTCTCTAAATTTAGCAAGCTCAAGGAGTGAAAAATAGGCCCCAATTAGGCTTATGTGTTCACTTTAGGAGTTAACTTAGGAGCTAGCCTTAAGGAGCCCATTGTGGATGGCCTTATTCAAACTTCAAAAAATAGTTTGTGAAACTTTTTTTAAAAATAATATTTTGAAAACAAAACAGTTTTTAAAAAAAATTTAAAAAACAGTTTTTCAAAAATAAACTTTTTGAAAAAAAAAATCAGTTTTTTTAAGTAAACTTTTCATAAATAAAAAAAAAGTTTTTATAAACTTTTGAAAAAAAATAGTTTTTAAAATTGAACTTTTGAAAATATTGTTGAGAGAGAGAAGAGAGGAGATAGAAGGTTTTTGTCATTTTGTGTTATGGTGGGTGTACTTGATTGGATAGATGTGGGTCCACAAAATATTAATTATTGACATAGTTTTGGTTATCCAAGAGCCAAAATTTGGTTAGTTGCTAAGGGGTTGCTAAAATTGCTTATTTCAATTTGAGCACTTTTTTGAACAAACATTGCTAACTTTAGCAACTTTTAAATTTTGGTTAGGCCAATGTGGATGCTCTTAAGGCTCGTTTGGACGGATGATGAGGATGGTGAATGATGAGGATGCGCCTAAATGGAGAAAAACTTGGGTGCAAATAGGGTATGGGTGACGTGGTACCCGTTCAGTGCATCCGGAGCCGTCCAAAAATGCATCTGAGTCAATTGAAATGCACTTTGCGCTTTCTTTTTTCTTTTCTTTTTTTTAAATCTGAACGACGCTTTTAATCTGAACCGTTGGTTGCGATGTTGGACGGCCCAGATTCACTGGGGAGGGTGCCACGTGGTGGATTAATCCCAGACCCACCTCACATCATAGCCTTGGTCATGGTGCTAAAATACCTCATTTGTTGATTTTAAGAAATGAGGAAACTATTTGCAAAAATCAAATTTAGATTTTAGCAAATCGGTTAGCACATGGGAAACTTAGCCTTAATTAGTTTGGCTCCCATTTGTTTCCGCATGATTCATTCCATTCCAGGGAAGCCGGGGGGTGCTGTGCAAGCACTTACTGTGCAGTGTGCCGCACAGCAAAACTACACAGTTTTACATTCTTTTGGTTCCTCCGAACTTGTCTTGAAGGGCTTTGTTTGCCACCCTTCTTTTCCAATTTTTTTATTGCGACAAAAATGACTAATCCCATAAAGCTACAAAATAGGCATTAATTGTGATAAAAGTTTATCGTAAAGTGTAAATAATTTCATGCTCATAACCATTCATAATAATTTTCTCCTTTTTTGAGCAGTCCTTCATTTCTAGATTCCAGCATTCTTGTCCATTATATTTATACATGAAGATTATGATAACCTTTTTGTAATTTTAAACTTTTTTTTTTTGGCTAACCAGATGTCCGGTTAGTTTGTGCACACCTTAACTAATTGCAGGGCCCTTAGTTAATAACCGGACAAACCTCCGGTAGCTCTAATGTATGAATGTTTTGCCTTTACGAAACATTCAAGACAAGCATTTATTACTTTCTCGTGTTCACTTGGCCAAACCTCTTTGGGTTTTTAATTTTAAGCTGTGTTTTTTTAATTTTAAGTTGTGTTATATGTTTTGTGTAAGCTGATACCCATGTCGTTTCATGATCTAAGTAACGGGTAATAAAACGATCACAATTAGTGCCTTTGTTTTGCAACTTTACGGGAGTAGTCGTTTTTGGTGCAATGAAAAAATTGGGAAAAGAAAGGGGCCAAACAGAGCCAAGTGCTAATAAGTTGTGAGGAACCAAAAGAATGCAAAACGGTGTAGTTTTGCTGTGCAACACACTGCACAGCAAGTGCTTGCACAGCACACCCCCCTAGCTTCCCCATTCCATTCCATTCAATTCCAAATTTAATCCCCTACAACTATGGGTGAAATTGAAAACCACCAAACTGAACTTGACCAGAAAATTGGATCGGATCTGAAAATCGTAGGGGTGGACACGGTCCGAATTGGCCCAGTTCTCTAGAATTCCAGTAACCAGACCATTCCGACCGGTTCTAGAAAATTAAGAACCAAAACCTAACCAATATACGTGTAAAACTTGTCCAAAACCAAACTGTAAGACCAGACCAATTTTGGTTCGGTTCCGGTTCTACCCGATTGCGTTCGAACACTTTTTCGCAACACATCAAAAGATTATTTAAAATTTGGAGAACCACACAACTCTTAAATTAATTATAAGATTTAAAACCAAATATGATCCACATGATAGACAAAGTACCCAACAATTTATTATAAATAAAACAACTCCTAAAATTGGTGAACACAACCAATAAAGTAGTTTAAACAAAGAATGGAATAGTCTAAAAATGAGAAAATCAATTCAGCAACATGTCTTACTAGAGAATAAAAATTAAAAATTGGGTATTAGTGGGGTAAAATAGTTATAGTAATATATTCAAGACTTCCCAACAAAATAGATTTCTACTCTAAATAAAAAAAATAAAAATTACCTTACTAGGGAAAAATATATGTTAACTTATCAAATTAATATACATAATTATGTACACGTATACATATATTAATTTATATATTAATATTACACGGTCCGGTTTGGTTCTAACCGTGGTTCTTCAATTGAGAACCAGTAACCGAACCATAATTATTGGTTCTTACTTTTTAAGAACCATAACCAGACCAATGCACCGCATAACCTAACCAAATATAACGTTTTCGGCCCAGATCGAATCGGTTTTTGTAGACACCCCAATTTTGAACCCGAGATGCGCTCGAGCATTCCCGATGATGAGACGGACCAATAATGACTACCCGGAACTTGTGAGAATGACTTGAACTTGATCAAAATCAGCCAAACACCACCCCAAGCAACTAAAACAGCTCAAAACAACCCAAGCACTGTTGAAACAAGCCAAACCATCAATCTGCCATCAATAGCCTTGAGCGCTCAAGCTTGAAGCCTTGAGCGCTCAACCCTGGGAAAACACCTTGAGCGCTCAAGCCCACGGCTTTGAGCGCTCAACTCTGATCCAGTCAGCAACTTGCAGAGTATCTCATCATGAGATTTTCTGCATGGGAGCGTCTGGGGTGATCTTCTACGATCCTTATACGTACAATACACTCTACCAACTCTAAAACTACACCTAACCCACTTTCAAATACAAACCCACTCACTCTCTCTCCTCTCTTCCCTCCCACTCACTCTATAAAAACCACCTAGCACCCCTGGTTTAAGGTTTACCCATTCTCACACTCCAGCATTCCCAATTTCTCCAGAAAATTGTCCATCCCTCTCTCTCTACAAAACCACTCATTCACCATCAAAACCACTCACAAAACCACTATTCAAGTCCTAAATTCGACCCTTAATCTTCAATCAACCACATACATTGTCTGACCCATCCAAAATATCAATCAAAACATCCACAATCTTCCATCACCAAGCCCAAAATCAAGCTCAAGTTGCAACCATTTCCAAAAGGTAGTTAAACAAGTGATAAACTCACTGTTTCGATCCATCTGAGGGAGACCAGTGAGTTCAAGCAAGTTCATTATACTTGTATTGAACTCACAAAGGTCAAAAAGTTGTTTAAAAACAGTTTCAAATCTGCAGTCACAACAGGGGTTGAGCGCTCAAGCCGCAAGCCTTGAGCGCTCAAGCCCAGTTCTGAATAAGTTTCTGTTTTCCTGACTTTTGTGCTCTTTTCTGATTTTGATCATTATTTAAGAGTCATCTATGTTCATGTGACCTTCAAAACAGTTCATCTCTATTTCAAAATTACATGCATGAACATTAGGTAGCTATTTTATGATGATCAAAAATCAAAACCTTTGTAAATCTTATTTTTTGGTACAAAATGGTGACTGAAATCACCTTCAATTGCTCCTGTTTAAAGTTCTGAAGGTCCTGAGAATCATCAAACATCCATTTTCAAGTCAGATATCAGAAGGCCAGATTATGGCTTGAGCGCTCAAGGTCATTCACTTGAGCGCCCAAGCTGTTCTTGAGCAGTTTGTTGAATGAAAGTTGATTCAATGATGGATCAAGGGTTAATTCATTTCTGATGCACGTGTATTGTTATATTTGTGCTTGTGGTATGAACCCCTCTCTCATACACTCTTTTGGGTGTTTTCCCTTGCTAATTTTGTAATAATTCTTCTCTTTTCATCATTCTTTGAGAAATCAAACTCTTGTGTTTTAATCTGTTTACCTGTGAAAAGTGTTTATAAATGTTTGATTTTGCAAGGAATGAGAAGAGAAACCATAAAAAAAGGGTTAAACTCACAGGAGTCAGGAACTGGTTTGAGCGCTCAATCCAGGAGCCTTGAGCGCTCAAACTGGTTTAGGAAGGTTGAGCGCTCAATCCTTCATCTTTGAGCGCTCAAGCCTCATTCTGGGATCCGGATTACAAGTTGATCTGATTAAGTCTTATGTTCATAATTCCTGGAATTGTTGTACAGTCTCTGTAATTTTTCATTTCTTGTAAATATTTGTAGTAATTCCTTTTGTTATCATCATCATCACTCATGT